>PVIR01003396.1:0-89175 GCA_004026965.1 Petromus typicus | reverse complement strand
TTTGTAGTACTTTTAACCTTCTTCAGTCTATTGGTGTCTTAATTTTAGGTATGGGACAGAAATTCATTCATTCATTAGGAGATTGTCATTTCCTTCACATAGGTTAGAAGCCTGAAACAAAAATCTGTTTAAAATGAGATAGCGTGGTTTGGTGCCCAATTATTCCTTCCTTTCATTTAGTGTCACACTAATTGGCTCAACACTATTGTACAACTGTCAGATCATACGTAATTCAATTAATTTCATCTCTACTCAACACCCTTCTGTACATGTGAACAATAGCTAGAAAGGATATTTTCATAAATAATTTGTCATAGTGACTGCTCTGTTTTCAGGTGTAGCATTTTTACCCTGGGCGATAACAATTCTGGCAACTTATTCAGACTGGTAGATACCAGTTTGCTCAGACATTCCAGCAAAAGTTTGACTTTAGTAATGAACTAATTTACAAACAAATTTTTATTATTTATTTTTTACTGTTTTTGTATATGTTTTATTTTGATTTTCTAAACAAAAGAATTAAATTCAGGTACATTTTCTTCCATCTTCATCCCAAATTATTTGAATGTAGTTTCACTGCACAATTATTTGCTCTGAATACTTAAAAATTATATGCAGTTAATCTGATATTGTAGATAGAGATCCAAGTGCTAATTTAATAGTCAGTTGAATATTGAATATGGTATTCTTTCATAAGGGAAAGAAATAGTTTAAAAAAACACAATGCACATTGAGCAATTATGTATGAGGTGTATTTAAGGATGTGTGAAGTTATCCTTATGGATGTAATTTTACTTTTACGTTCTTGAGATATGACTAATGTATATTTAAATAAAGAGATGAATATTTGAAAACCCTTTTAAATTTTTCTTCTATTTTGATATCACTTGGTTCCCACACCTGTCTTAATTTTCTAAGTGGTTTAGTATGCCTGGAGTTGTTTCTGCATCTTCTAGTCTGTTCTACTGATCCTCAGGTCTGTACCGTGCTGTTTTAATCACAGCAGCCGTGTACTCCAGTTGCAAGTTGGGAATTGTGTCACCTCTTGCCATGTCTTTTTTGCCTAGAATTGCTTTTGCTATTCTGGGTCTGTTCTGATTGCAGAGGAAGTTTTGGATTATTTTCTCTAGTTTTTTGAAACACGTTGCTGGGATTTCACTTGGGATTGCACTGAACCTGTTTAGTAGTTTTGGGAGTATAATATTGGTTCTGTTTTTTTTTGAAATAGGGTTTCTGCTTTGTAGTTGAGGCTGGCCCTGAGCTCACTATGTAGCCCAAGCTAGCCTCAAACTCACAGCAATCCTCCTGCCTCTGCCTCCAGAGTGCTGGGATTACAGGTGTGAGCCACCATTCCTGGCATTGTGGTATTTGGTTACCAGTGATTGAACTCTGGACCTTGGGCTTGCCAGGAAGACACTGGAACCACAGAGCTAAATCCCCAGGCTGACAATATTGGTTATTAATCCATTGCACTGAAAAGAGACAGAGAAGAGGAAAGGATATAGACACAGTGACTTGGAACCAGCACATAGCGTGATGATGGAGGAAAAGACTGGAATGATGCATCTACAAAAAGAAACCCCTACGACTTCCAACAACCCTGAAGCAGGAAAAGAATCATGGAACAGGCTCTCACCCCTAGTCTCCCATAGGATCAAACCCAGTCAGCTCCTTGGTTTGGGATTTTTTAAAAAATCTTTATTGGTACATTAAATATACACATCATGATTGCACTCCATAATGGGGATTTGTATCAGTATAAGACACAACTTAATTCTCATTTTTTCCCATAGCCCTACCCACCCTACCACCCCCCATATACATAAAATTTGTTTCCTTACTTTTTTGTTACAATCTCAACATTGTCCCCTTTCACCTTATTTTACATTGAGCATTTTCTATTTCACAATATATAACATACAATGCTAGGACTCATTTACATGTTCATTTTCTCATACCAGAGAAAAGATGCGATATGTACCTATCTGTGACCTATTTATTTCACTTATGAGGATATCCTCAAGGTAGGTCCATTTAAGTAGAAATGATTCAAACTTATCATTATTTTTAGGCTCTAGAACTGTGACAGATTAAATTTGATTATGGAGGACCTCCAGGTGGTGGCCATTTGCCACGCAGCAGTATAATACCTGTGGACCATTTGTCTGTTGTCCATTTCTTAGACGAAAAATTTAAAAGTCACTGCTTTTAAAAAGTTGAGTGACAACTGATATTTGAGAAAAATTGAGAATATGAGAGTATGAATTGTGATTTCATTTTCACGCAGTTGGTAGACAAGCCCCCTGACCAGCCATAATAAGGGAAGTAGAGTATAGAGAACCATACTACATCCAGGCAAGAGCAGTAGCCAATGCGAGGCAGGCAGATAACAGAGACACCACTGAGCTAGGGGGTCTAAGGTTCGTATAAATAATCCACTGGTAGATGACCTGAAACACTGAAGCGGCGGCAGGAGACGGAGTGGTTAAAACATTGACAAATCAGACATCTTGGTGAGTCGAAGAAGTAAGAACAATCTGACGTGAAAATAGAGACTTAGTGTAATGGAGGAAAGAAGAGAAGAACCGGAAGCTGAAGGTGCTCCTCCTCACTGCGGTTTCCTCTCTCTGTTCTCGTTTCTCACGAAGGTGCTTCAGGCTTCAGCCCCTTTTGTCCGGATGCCTATGGGTCTTAAAGTCTGAAAACAAATAGGTGACTTCTGAAGGATTGCTAGGGCAGGGTGCAGGCGCAATTTTCAGATAGTGTGTTTCACATATTGATCATTTAAGCTAGCCTCCTCATAAAATATTAACATCACAAGGCTTACTTAGAAGATGTTAACTGCTGAGAGACTCTGGTGAGACCTGAGTTTGTGTTAGACTATCATTCCAACGTAATACTCTTCTTTTAAATCGGTAAACACATAGATATTTTTTCTTTTAACTACATAAGAAAATCCAGAGTGTTGTTTTGTGTGTGTGTGTGTGTGTGTGTGTGTGTGTGTGTGTGTGTAGCATCCTGCAATTATTGCCCAGCAAAGAAATATTCCTCATTTTTGTCTAGCACTTGAAATTCTACATACACAAATATATAAAATAGTTATTATCAATATCTCCTGCCTCTAACTTCAATTTGCAGTATTCAGGGTGGAGTCAGTGTGATGTTTTGCCCAGAGACTGTTGTAATCCCCAATGAGAAAGAAATGTGTGGTGCTATTAAGACTGAATACATAATGCTACACTCAAGCACAGGGAGATAAATACACCATGAGGCCAAGAAGAATTTTTCACAGATATATTACTGCCCTAGAATAATATTTGGTGCTTGCCAAAAGGGAAAAATAGATAAGGGAGAGAAAATTCCAGAGGATATTTATCTAACATGTAAGATAGGAAAGCAAAGCATGTAAAGGGTTTCTGAAATTTTAGATTGTTTCCATAAAGTATATTTCAATGTTACCTTACCCATGATTTCCTAACCTCTTTATTCTTAAGTTGCAGAAACCTTTGAAATAGAAATGACTACCGAAAGAACAACTTATCATCTGTATTTTATGAGTATATATGTAGAGGTAACAGATTTGTATAATCAATTATATTTCATGGCAGAATATGATCGATTATAGATTCAGTCTAATATCTGCACGTGTACAGGATGGTATGATTTTTACAAGCTAATTTGAGATGTTTTCTTGGGAGAATCTGAGATTCAAGTATTTGAATTGAGCCAGCCAGGTAGGTAAAGTTTCAGTAGGCAGTGATAGAGAAAAAGGAATTCAGGCCACAAGTGGTCAGAAAGGGCCCGAGGCAGCAAATCTAGAGATCAGGTGAGCAGGCCAGTGTGACTGAAGCACACATGCACTGGATTCTTGAATTTCATATTACCTAGGAACACACTTTGAATACAAATCCAGTGTTCTGTAGGTCAGGCTTTTGTCTGGTATTCTGTAGAACACGCATTTGGATTCCCAGAAGGATGCTCGTGTAGAGTAGAATGTGTTGTTTGTAAACCACTTTTTCACTGTTAGACTGGGATTGTGGGCTCTTTGTGGTCCCAAGCTGCTTCTTCTTAGACTATTGGTATCTTCATTTTAGGTATGGGATACATCTGGAAAATATAATAATGAATGAAAGAAACTACACACATGGGCTTAGGTACTTTATTGTATCTCTCACTTGAGCAAGGTGAAGTACAAACAGTGAGTCAGATGATGAAGCACTAGGCGTCCACCAAGTAAAGCCCATCCCAGTAAAGGCATACCATAGAAACCCCCAATGTCTCACTACTCAGAAGACAAATTGTTAGTTTTCTCCTGCTTTCAGAGAATTCTCCTCTTTTGCTATTTCCTGGCAGATTTTTCTCTTTAGTTTCCAACTTTTGATGTTTGAAATATGAATCGCTGAGATACAGAGTTTGCACTACAATATTTGATCAAGCCATTAACTTGTCTTTGTTTATCACCAATAACTTTGGGTTTTTTTTTTTTTGTAAAATAATAACTTTGTTAAGATTTTGATGTGTCATCACTGTTCCGATAACATTAACTCTGTCTTTCAAAATCAATATGAATCATTTCACTTTTAACCAAATTTCTAGCTTGAGATCTGCAGAGATCACTCAACTAGCATCAAAATATGATGTAAGGTTAAGATAACTGAATTGACATGTATTCCTTAGAGCAACTCTATCCACCATTTCTTCTTCTAAAAGAGTTTTGACAGCTTGTCAAATGTTTTCTTATAAAGAGTCATCATCTGACTACCTTCATCAAACTACCTATCAATTCCTACCCATTCAAGCTCGAAATAGGATCAGTGTTTCTCCAGTTGTTTTTAGTGTTGTGAATAAGAATTGCTCAACTCAACACATCCTGGGAGACCCCATGCTTTAGTCCTAGAGTCTAGGTAGCTATTTCTTATTCTTTCCCCTATTGTTTCTCATCATTTAGAGGATTTTACTTCATTTCTATCTATATTCTCTTTTCCAGGTCTGAAATATTCTTGAAACTATTTGCTACTTATTATTTGAAAGACAGTGTTACTGTGCAGTATATATTCTACAAGAGAGAGTGAATTGATTATGAAGTTTGAGGAATATATTAATTGGACAAATATGTATTTTTTCTTTTATCTTTTTTTACACTATATTGCATCATTCAGTTTCTAATTAAACAGTTTCTGTGTACTCTTGTTAAAATGCTTGTCATAGTTTGCCTTTGTTGTTAAAATTCTAATTCTGTCAATATGAAATATTCCATATTACACTTATTTTTTAGCACAAAAAGTGAAATTTATATTATTTACAGAAGAAAAAAATTGCTTTCACTTTCAGATTATACCTCTACCCAAACTGAGGACACATACATTTTTTTTAAATCTTAGTTTTCTTGTAGACTTATTTGCAAGTTCATCATCACTTATTGAAAGCACATGAATGAACTGACAGATTCAACAATCATTTGAATACAATTCAATCTTTGTTACTATAAAAATAATTTCACTTGATTTTAATACACCTATCAACTTATCTCTAAATAAGAAAAGTTTATTATTGACAAAGACTTTGATATCTGAAAATAGAATGATCAAAATGAAGTTGCTTTTCAATTATGTATTGCCTTAAAGATTTTGATTATTAACTACTGTCACTTTAAATTATTTTGTTGCAAATTTTTTGTCATTAGAGAAAGAGCTTTAAGGATTCAGAAATCAAGAAAAACTAAACCAAAAAATGAAATATTTAGATAGTCAGAAGTAGTCAAATGTGTTCCTTTTTATGAAATACTGGATGATTGCTAGGATTGGCTCTAATCTATGTTGTAATGATTTATGTATTACTTTCTTTGTAGTCTTTTTAGATTAGGGCAGATATTTCACACTTCTGTAATAATTAAATTATTTTAATTGATTTTTTCAGTAAGCAAATTGAGTCATGTTTATTGAAGTAAGAAGACTGATATCTGTATGGACACTGAAAATGTGTGGCTTTTCTTCACTGTCACTTCTACAAACTTGAAGCAAGTTCTATCATCTATTGCTGATGGGACTGTGGGTTTTTAAAAAGTTCGGACATTTAGTTCTGAATAGATTTAAGACTCACTACCAACAGATTTGACTCTTGTCTATCTTTCTGCACTTTAGAATAAAATAATTAGGTTGGTTGTATGCTCTAGCATCTCTAATAATATTTATTTTAAACTGGCCATTGAACATAAAATTACTATCTGCTAACAATTTTAAAGTTTAATAATGGAGAACTCTCAGGAAGAGTAAATATGCATATGTCATAAAGACTAAGAAACAATACAAAAAAACAGATTACTCCAATCCACCTCTTCAATTTTTATGTAAGTTATTTAATGTTTTTTAAAGGACAGTGCTGTAATAAATCAGACTCTCAATTAAACTCATTGAATGAATGAGTAAACTTTCAATAAACTGTTGGACATGTTTTCTAAAAATTTGAATTTATGTGATGTGATCTTAAAACTTTTTACTACCTCCTCAAATGTCCAGATGATTCCATTAGTTTGCCAAGGAGAGTTTTTCAATAATTAACCTGATTTTTATGGCAAACATACCCCAAAACATTCACATGCAGAAGGCATAAAATGATATCATAAATATGATGGAACTAGTTACATTCTACAGTACATGCTTCAAACTAATCCAAATAATTTCTCTACATTTTGAACATGTGTCTCCTTTTTCAAATTTTTCTTCACTACTCTAGTGATTACCTAGACAATATTTCTACTCTCTGAAATGACTACGATTATAAAAACATGTCCATAATAATATATACAAATATTATAAATAAGAAGAAATTTCTATAGTGAGCATGCAAGTGAAAAATAACATGAAAGGGATATAAACATTTTTATCATGAAGTATGTCAGCAGAGCTTTTGTTCATCATTACATCCTATTATATATTATTCTATTTTAGTGGTTTGCATATACCTACCTTCCATTTCAGTGATTTTTTTGATTATATACCCCCTTTAGCATATGACATCATTTAAAATTTCTGAGTCAATTTCATGCTCTCTCTCTCAAAAAAAGGCTCCTCAGATTTTCACATTACACAGTGTGATCAAAGCATTTTATAGTTGAATAAACCCTAAAGAAACCATATCTTATCTTGTACTTTCTTTTCCTCTTATTTTCTACTCATATTTGCATATGGGTAAGTTGATGACAGATGGAGTTTCGTGGATTGAAGGTCATAGTATGACTACAGATGGAAGAAAGAAAAGAGTCTACTGAATCACAATATTGGAGGTTTTTCCCACTACACTATTCTGCTTCTTGCCAAAATTTAAGCTCTTACATCAGCAGTGATTAAGGGTGAAACCTAAGTTCTTCTAAGCACAATTTTCACTTAGCTCTCTTTTAGTTTTTTGAAAATTGAACATAACTAAGAAAAAGTAGCATTCACAAAATTTAAGAGACATATTTAAGACTCCACGCATTTAACATGAAGCCCAGAACTATAAACCTAACCTAAATCTCTATATTCAGTATATTTTTTTCAGGAGATGAAAGAGCTTCTAGTTTCAATATGTGTTCCAGCCAGAGAATTGCCTTGCTGGGGAAGAGGAGAGGAAGGTGATACCCAAAATATGTAAATGAGCACCTGCTGAAGACCCTGGAACCATTGCTGTCTGGATGCACATATCCCTTTCTGACCTATGCGTGTTAGCTTTTCCTGTCAATTGTTCAAGACATGGAGAAAAGTCTCCCTTTCCTAACTGTGAATTATAAGATATTAGCAATCCCTGAAACCATCTCATTTAACAAACTTATCAAAGAGGTAGTTTACTTTATGTAGTCAACCAGTATCCTCAAATACTTGATGATACAGTGGGAATGAACTTTAAATATTTTCATATACTTAAAGATAAACCTATAGTTCTGAGTCATGATGCAGTATTCATTCCAGCACTGGTTATTACTCTAACTTACCATTCTAGGATCCTTTAGAAGAGTCAAGTATCAATGTACTCCAGTGAAACTTTCCTTAGTTCCATTGATGTCCATTAAAAACTTCTTTTAGAAACACTTCAGATATACTGAACCACCTCATCTTTGACAAAGGAGCCAAAAATCTTCAGTGGAAGAAAGATAGCCTCTTTAAGAAATGGTGCTGGAAAAACTGGGCTTTATCTTGCGAAAGACTAAAACTAAATATAACTCTTTCACCGTGTACCAAGCTAAAATCAAAGTGTATAAGAAACCTAAATATTAAAACAGACACTCTAAACCTGTTGCAAAAAAGGTTGGGTAAAAGTCTTGAAGACATTGGCTTAGGGAAAGACCTCTTGAACAAAATCTCTATAGTACAGGAATTGGCAGAAGAAATCAGCAAATGGGACCTCATTCTTCTAAAAAGCTTTTGCACAGCAAAGGAAACCACCAACAGAGCAAAAAGGCAACCAATAATGTGGGAAAAAAATCTTTACCAGCTGTTCTTCAGACAAGGGGTTACTATCTAGAATATATAAAGAACTGAAAAAAAATCAGCCCACCCAAATTTAAAGAACCAATTCAAAAATGGCCATCTGAAATGAACAGATATTTTTCAGAGGAAGAAGTAAGAGCAGCTAAGAAGTACATGAAGAAATGCTCAACATCATTAGTCATTTGAGAGATGCAGATGAAAACAACACTGAGATTTCATTTCACTCCACAAAGAATGGCTGCCATTTCAGAATTATCCAGCAACAAATGTAGGTGAGGCTGCGGAGAAAGAACCCTTCTCCACTATTGGTGTGACTGTAGACTTGTACAGCTCCTGTGGAGATCAGTTTGGAGATTCCTCAAAAAGCTAGGATTGGAGGTCCCATTTGACCTGGCCATCGCTCTGCTAGGTATATACACAAAAGAATTAAAAGACTCATATCACAGTGACATATTTGCACCCATGTTTATAGCAGCCCAATTTGTGATTGCTACAACTTGGAAACAACCCAAGTGTCCATCAACTGGAGACTGGATAAAAAAGCTGTGGTTCTTCTACACAGTGGAGTATTACTCTGCCATAAAAAATGATAAGTTTAAATCATTTATACTTAAATAGACATACCTTGAGGATATCCTCATAAGTGAAATAAACAGGTCACAGATAGGTAAATATCACATCTTTTCTCTGGTATGAGAAAATAAAGATGTAAATGAGTTCTAGAATTGTATGTTATACATTGTGAAACAGAAAATACTAGGGCGAAGGAGCAAAATATTGAGATTATAACAAAAAAGAAAGGAAATAAATTTTATGTATATAGAGGAGTGGTAGGGTGGGTAGGGCTATGGGAAAAAATGAGAATTAAGTTGTGTCTTATACTGGTACAAATCCCCATTATGGAGTGCAATCATGATGCATATATGTAATGTACCAATAAAGATTTCAATTAAAAAAAACAAAACAAAACTTCTTTTAGTACACCAGGCAACTGATACGGACATTATAAAGGTAGTACATAGTCACACAGAAATCTTGAAATATATAGAAGGAAAAATGGAAATAAAAGACAATCACTCAGATACAATTGCTCATTTTATGCACATATTTTGTCTATAATATATACATACATGATTTGTACATATATTTATCAACACAAATGGCTTCAAATTTATATTATTTATATATATACATACATATATATATATATATGTATATAATCAAAACATGGTTAAACCATCTCAGACCTACAAATTTTTGCCATTTAATAACATACCTTGAAAAATGTTTCCTGTTATCCAATATTCTCTACAATATAATATTTACATGGATTGCATTTTTTGGATGAACTATGTTTAACCACTTCCATTTGTTTAATACTGTGGTTTGACAACAATAGATTAATTTTCATTACTTTTAATGAGACTCAAATAAATTTTGGCACATATATGTAATTATTTCTTCAAGTAAAGCTTCTCCGAGTGAAAATGCTCAGTCATGGAGCATGAATTTAGTCCCATAAGATTCTTTGAAAAGACATACAGTGCTAACACAGTTTCAGTTTGTGTCCTTCTTATCGTAGGCACCAGTCTTGGGTATTTACTATACGCTGAATACAATTCAAGATTTTTTTTTTGACACAACAAAATCCTTGGTATTTTCTATTATTACACTCAACCTAAGATTTTTTGGCAGAAGATAACTTGAATTTTAAAAAGTATTATATTTTTAAAGATCTCATCTGCAGTACATATTCTTATTTGGTATACAAACTGGTTTTCTGGCTTATAAGTTAATATTGTTATAATTTCCTGTGCCTTGATGAATCTTTCTATTTTGATGTAGAAAAATCCAAACTAGAAAACTGTTGATTCATTAATGCGCTTGTGACATAGAACTTTGTTCAAAGGACATAGTGATTACTAATACTTACAACCTTTTCCCCATTGTTCTTTTTCTGTTCCCTTGTCATAACACGAAGTAGTTTATTTATAGCTGTGTGCTCATTAAAAACCTGTATACATTGTCATTATCTAAATTTAATACTTGACTTTTAGAGATATGACCTCTACAAAATATTAATGTAATGAAGTATATTAACAAGTAAAGAAACAAAGTCACACTTGAATGATTCTTCTTTGCTTTTTTATTTTATTTTATTTTTTTTAAGGTTTTTTGAGACAGGGTCTCACTTTGTGATTCAGGCTGGCCCTGAGCTCAGCCTCAGACTCACATCACAATCCTCCTGCCTCTGCCTCCCGAGTGCTGGGATTACAGGCATGAGCCACCACGCCCGGCACTGGTATGTGGTATTGGTTGCCGCTGGGGTGAGTCTCCACACCCAGTATTGTTATGTGGTTACCAGGGATTGAACCCGGGTCCTTGCGCTTGCAAGACAGGCGCCGGAACCACTGAGCTAAATCCCCGGCCCACACTTGAATGATTCTTAAGAACTATCATTGGTATAAAAGAAAACCTGTTGCATTATATGTACATATTACATATGCCATTACCTGTAGGTAATATAATTTAATGTATAATATTCAAACTATGTTATGATAAATTATTTTGTAATGGATTTCATTACATTAGCAACAATTACTTTTTTATTCATGCTAAAAACAAAATTTGGGAATATAGTTTTGGTACTAAATCAATTATGTAAATTAATTTTTCCTATTTTTTAGTTTCATAACTCAACTTAGGCATTTCTAATCATTTATATGTTATATTAAATATCTATGCTTCTAGTAGGTAAATTTATTGATGGCTTCTTTACCAGTAATAATAGGGATATTTTATTATGCAGTCCTTATTTAAATAAGGAACAGTTAAAAAATCTGAAAATAAAGGTAATAAATTTCTGCAGTACATATATAATCAGTATATAGGTTAAATTCTACATTCTCCAGCACTGTTTACTCACAATTGTAAAATATATATATATATATATATATTTGTTAAATAATTGAAAAGATAGCTACACAGAAATTCTCAGTTCTCTTGAGATACCCTCTTTAATCAATTCTGTTTCTGTAATTAAAAAAAGAAAGAAAAAGCTAACACTCAGCCCCACAGTAACATTTTGTGGTGAACCATTTACAACATTATTGCACTGCAAATAACACTTTTCAAGTTATTTTTGACATTTTCAGTAGATCTCTAAACTTTTAATAAGAGTAGGCTTTAGTTTGATTATTTAGACTTGTTAACCAACTGTCACTGGGAGTGTAATGAAAGGCGGTTATGGGTTTGGAGAAGGAGAATATGCTGGCACAACCATTTATCACTTTGTCCCACAAGCCAAGGGACGATCTGACTCTTTTCAAAGCACTTTCAGAGCTACGCTGCAAACAACCCATTTGCTAGTGTCACAGGTGTGGAAATTGCATCTTTTAATTATGCAGTTTGCTTTCATTTTTACTAAGGATTTAGCACAATTTCAGGTTTGTTTAGGTAACTTCCTATTTGGGGTAAGACTTTATCTCTCATTATCTTAAGACCTGGTAGTATTTGCATACATCAGTAAGTATTATGATGGTCATATTTTTCCCCAAACAAATTTTTATCATTAGATTTATGGCAATAAAATCCCATGTACAGTTTTAGCTTAAAGCTAGAAACCTAGGGTAACATCTTATTTCACAAACTAGTGATTTTGAAATGTAGCATATTATTAAAGTCTCTCATTGAAAAAGATCAAGATCAGCTTATTTTCTACTGAAACCTACTAGGCTTAAACCATCATTCATCCAAGTGATCTCTCTAGTGTTGTGTCAGCTGTGTGAGTCCTGTGATTTTTATATTCCCAACAGTTGGTGTAGTCATGGAGCATCACTGAAATACTAAGCTGGAAGGGGTTTTTAAAAATTCATTTGGCTCCAGCCAGTTTTGTTCTCTTCCACTGAAACACTTCCCAACTATCATCAACTTGTGATTATAAATTCTCCTGTGTTGATTAATAAGAGTTTATTAAATAATGTTTTTATAATCTTGTATGGACTTAATTTCTCCCTTTCTTCACTTTGTTACTTTAAATGTTCAAAAAACAATGATTTCTGTTGTATTTAAATTGATACAAAGCATTTTAAAACGGTCTTTGAGTCACTGTATTATATAAACCCTACAGAGTGGTGTTAAGGAAATAGTTATATTGTTTTGCAAAGTCTAACTTTCAGCTTTTTATAAACTTTTGCTTATATATCATATACATATATATGTATAGATCATATCATATATATCATATATATGATATAAAGATAGACTAATTATTTTCATATATATCATATAACATATATATTTACACACACACATATATATATACATATATATATATATATATATATATAATAGAAAGATAGACAGGTTATTTCCATTTATTGTGCCAGAATTTTATTTTCTCATAGAAATAATTTATTGTGGTGCAATTGAAAACTACAATATGATATTTTGTTAGTAGCTATAAAATGTACTTGGTAAGAATATTGACACCAGAGAAATTGGAAAATTATAAAATCAAATATAATTTAGTGTTGTAGAGAATGTGATGAAGAAAATGTTATTATAAATTAAATTTTAAAAATATCATTCCATGCCTTTTATGCTGTGAATATCATGAAAAGAATTAAGAAAATAATCTTATAGTTTGGGAAAAGTTATATAACTTAATGGTCACATCCTTGGCCAATAAAACAGATTAAGATATATATCTTCATTATTTCCCTTTTGGCTTATTGGCTTAAGGATATGTACATAACAACCAAAACTGATGTTGAAGATACTCTTGCTGCTCAGACATTTCAGCTGTATTAACATAAGAATTCAGTAGAAACCAAAAAAATCATTCTGCAAAGACCAATTCTATATTTTCTTTTTTTGTAAATCTTTCAAACTGGTACATTTTACTCTGAAAGTCAGTGCAGACCACACCAGGCCCCTCACCTACACTTTGCTCATTTCTCTTGTTGTCATCATTATACTCTGGGCAAATTTGAAAATATTAAGCTTCTTTTCACTTTCTTACATTGTGTTTCCCCAGAAGAGGTTCTCTGAACTCCTGCATATGTCACCAGTGTCTGTTCATCCTACAAAATGTAACCTATCAGCACACATCACCATTAGAACATTTGTAGCATATAAAAACTTAAACCACATCCTTCTTTTGACCTCATCCCATATTCTGTCTCCCCTATATTTCTGAAGCACTACACATTTGCAACTTGAAATATGAAATACTATTTTACTTCAGTTCTACTTTAGAAATTCAACCAAATTTTGTATTTTTAATTATTTAATATTTTGTACTTATTCCTATATATTAAATTTTGGCTAAAATAAAGTATTTCATTTTATATTCTGCATCTTATTGGTGTTTTAGAATTTTTGATTTGAAAATTCATTTTATTTAAAAATCAAAAGACAAAGATATTTTGAAAATAGCATGAGGATATATCATGTTTTCACTTCTTTTGCAGTTTCAAAATTTCTATCATATGATATATGAATTCTCACCATCTTTACTTTATTTAGGACACTCTATTTGCCATATTCTCTCTTTCTTTTGGTAATTTTTAGTTGATGGCTGCATTTTATATGCCTCACTTTTCTTACATGTTTAAGGAAACAGCTTCTAACTCTATTGTTTTAATTTTTTCTGTTCATGTTCCAGTACTTTCATCATTAATATGTGTGATTTCCACATCAATCTTGAAGGCTATTTTCTTCTCTCACTCTGCCTTTCCTTTTTTAGTCTTACAATTTTCATAGCTATTTTGAAATATTCATATATGTCCTGTTTCTGTATGTATGAGGCAGCATTTATTGACTGAATGTCACAACTCATCAATCACTTTTCATCTAGTTCAGGTAAATCAGTTGTTTCCACCCCAGTCAGGGCTCAGGCATCCTAGGCTGGCGCCTTCTCACTCACAGCATTTTGTTTGGCCTCAGGAACTGCCTCAAGAGAGGCCCAGGGAACCGGAGGCCAAGTGTGCCTCACAGAGAGTGAGAAGTCTCCTCTCAAACTACACATGAATGAAGAAGCTCAGAGTTCAAATACTTCTTGCAGCCAGTCATCTTATGATCAGTTCTAATCTAATCTAAGACTTCATCCTTGATTATAAGATTTAAATTTTGAGATGGGATCTCTCTCAGTTGCTAAATCATCCTAAATCACAAGTGTCCCGAACTTGTGAGCTTTCTGGATCAGTATCCCAGGTTGACAAAGGCACCATCATGTCTGTCTTTCTGGAATCCTTCCCTATTCCTCTTTCAACTCAAATTACCCAGTACCTGCCTGCTCTTTTATCATTACCAACATAAAAAGTGGATTTTAAAGATAGGAATTATAAATACAAATATTTCCTTCACTACACAGAGTAAGTATGGTATTTATTTTATAAGGAGCTAAAACTTTTTTTCCCAAAGATTATGTCATATATTGTTATAAGAATTGAATGGAAAGCATAGGAAAGATTTTTAATTTGTTTTTTTTTAGTTTTTGAGACAAGGTCTTGCTTTGAAGTTCAGGCTGGACCTGAACTCAGCCTTGAACTCAGCAATCCTCCTGCCTCTGCCTCCCAAGTGCTGGGATTACAGAAGTGAGCCACTATGTCCAGCACTGTGGTGTGTGGTTCTGATTGCTGGAGAGCGTGAGTATCCATGCCAGGCACTGTTGTATGTGGTTACCGGGAATCAAACCTAGGATCATGCACTTGCAAGACAGGTGTGGGAACCACTGAGCTAAATTCCCATCCTCTTCACTTAATTTAATAAATAATTATTCTGTACCTAATGCCTGAGTTTCATTGGTTGTTAAAACATACTTTATATCAACTGTACTGAAAGACAGCCTCAACCAATAACTGCATTAGATATAAATGTACTTTTAAATATGCTATAAGTACAGATGCAAAATATGGAAAAAGTGATTTTGAATGTTCAAGAAGTGAAATTGAAAGGTGTTGTGAAGTTGGAAGATATTACTGGTTGTCTTGGTCACTTTCTGTTAGTGGATACTTAGTACTGGAAACTTAAAGGAGAAGAATTTTGTTTTTGCTTTTGTTCTATCAAGGTTTCATTTCTTAGTAGGCTTGGTTCAGGACAGAAACAGAATAGAGGAAAAGCCTGGCTTAAGTTATGGCAGTCAGGAAATGTAACAGCATGGAAGGGGGGCATGCCCTCTCATGTCATGGCCAGTGGTGACCCATCTCTTCCATCCAGACAGCTATAGCCTCCTGTGACTCAGTCACCTTTTGAAGTCCCCACCAGTGAGTAGATGAGGCTTTGGGGAAATATCTACTATAAACCATCAGACTGGCCAAGAAAGACATGTACAGATACACCAGGATTCGATGCACCAATATTTGGGAGGACCATAAACGGTCGATAATTATTTACAATTGAGGAAGACAGTGGCAGAACTAAAGAGGTGCTAAGTCTCAGTGAAAAACTTTATATGCCACATCAAGGACACATTTGACTTTATCATGCTATCCTATGTTACTTAAGTTTAAAGAAAATTCATTTAAAAGCATAATGAGATCCCTCCTAAAACATTTTGGGATTCTGGTAGCTTCCACATCTCTCATTCCATGCAAATCTTTTCTTTAGACAAAGGAGATCACTTTAAATGCCTTTCAGAGAGAGAGAGAGAGATAATGTTTTGGGAATCATAAGGAACTGGAGTAGATGATAGACACAAAAGCTACACTTATAGCAGCAGTTCGGTGAATGGGAAGAGCAACAGATTTAAGAAACTTGAAGACTTCCAGTGGAGTGTAGATTTGATAACTTTATAAATTATTTAACTTTACAAATATAGCTGCTGCTTATGATTCTTTTAGGTAATTATAATTATAAACTTGTTAAACAAGGGGGGACTGTAAACTGCCTCATAAGCTAAAATGATGAACTTATATCTTTCTTTGAGGGTTTTGATATAAGAGGCCTTTACTTTGTTTTAGGTGTGATGTTATGTTCATTCATGTATTTATACTCCCTGAAATAAACTAAGGTCTACTGGCTCCAATTTAAACTGGTTTTAAAAATCTAAAGAGCTTTAATAAATTTTTTCATGACTTTTGCCTGACTTTCCGCTGTTCTTTAATTCACTTTTTTTCCTACTTGTAATATTTACATATCTGATTTTATAACTTAGTCAGTAGGACAATACTTCCCAATTTCTTTCATTTTCTGGGATAGATAAAAAATGACATGCACATACTTGAAACCCAGTGGATGAAGTTGTTTACATACAGGAATCACAAGCAGATATTCCAGCTTCTCATGACTTTTTTTTTTCCAGACTTCTCAAAAACTGGAATAAACTCAACATTATCCCCTTTCACCTTATTTTACATGTTGAGATTGTAACAAAAAAGTAAGGAAACAAATTTTATGTATATGGGGGGTTGGTAGGGTAGGTAGGGCTATGGGAAAAAATGAGAATTAAGTTGTGTCTTATACTGGTACAAATCCCCATTAAGGAGTGCAATCATGATGTGTATATTTAATGTACCAATAAAGATTTAAAAAAAACTGGAATAAACTGCTATTTCTTTCCAGTCACATGTGTAATGTGTTCCAAACGGTTGGGATGCTTTGAATTACTGAATGGAACTGAACAGGTTGTAATAATGAGACAGAAGCCTATGGCATTTGACATGCTATATGGGAAAGATTATCTATTGTTTCAAGAACCAGTTACTAATGGTCATGTGGAGATTTTGGAACACAGGGTGTGTGACTCAGGATAAGTGACAATCAATGCTGAGAACTTCAGTCAGAGTGTATATCCTACTGACATAGGTTCAACTTTGCTAGGATAGTAGAAGTCTATTTAAAACACTTCATAAAAAGACATCTAAGACAAATACTGCATCTTGACAGAAAGATAAATGACTTTAATAGAGTTGAAATGACTGGAATGTCCTATTGTGAAATCAGGAACATTTTTCTGGTTTGTTAACTACTATAGATGTCACATTGTCTGGTGGTGGGGGGGGTGAATTGCATATGGCAGCAATTTCCTAAAATTTTGTCAAGTGAAGAAATGAATGAATCCGTAAGTGAACTGGTCATGTGTCACATAGTGGCAGAATCAAAATGAGAGCTATAGTGTTTTAGCTGCTAGTTCAGTGCTTTGATCCACTGTGCAGAGGGATGTACCTCACACAGTTATCATTGCCTGTCAATAATTTGTAATGCAGCACAAGGCACAAAAAGGCCACAGACACATTCTATCATTGAATAGTTTAAGGATTTGCTTTAATTTTGTAGCATTTTCCATGCTTCATATCCATGGAATATAAAATGGTTGAGTTGTCATAGAATTTACTTTTCTCTTAACATATTTCTATAAATATAGAGACAGATGTTTTAAAAATCAAAAAGTTGGCTTTAAGTGAGATTTTAAAAACATTTATTTGTGATTAAATTATCACACCATTTTCTTCAGAAATTGAACCTACTCAGACTTTTTTAATAATTGAATGATGAAACAAAACTTTGAGTAATTACCAATGTGTTCTGTCTGCAAGCATTAAAATCAGAGAAGACTGTCAGGGAGTTGTTGCCACTCAACAAGCCATGAAACATTCATTAGCTTCACTTGAAGTAAAGGTGTCCTTGTTTACATATTTTAAGATTTGCATATGCATGCCCTGAGCAAGATTTCAAAAATGTTAACGATCCTATGACCAGTTTAATTATGAATCTCCAAACTAGATACTTGTGAAATCTTTACACAACATGGTGTTATTAACTCATGACTGTTAGTCTTGCACGATAACTTCTAATGATATACAGAAATATTTGTGGGGGGAATGCAAATTGAATTATGTATTATAATAAAATTCAGTATGGAAGTTTCCATAAACTGTAGCTCATGAATCACTACAAACTTGACAGACTGTTGTGAACTATACTGTCTTCTCTCTTAACATTTCTCCAGACAGGTTGCTCTGTTTCAAAGCAGACACTGCATTGAAGATTTCACAGTTGTCTCACTGTGATATTTTAGATATATTGACAAAGAGAGATTTGAGAATTTAAGGAAATTCTTGAGTAATTTGATGTTCTTTTAAAAGCTTTGTGGGATTTGAAATGCATTAAGAAGGTGATACTTTATTCAAATGCAGAAACAGAGACATTGATTAGCTTGAGTTAGTATATAGTGATTTAGAATAAATCTAGCCAGAAAATTTCATTTAACCTTTTGACAGTGTTCGACAAATACAGCAGAAGTAGTGCGTCATCCATTTCACTAGTTCCTTATCATTTTGATGACGAAATGGAGATGTACAGATATACTCCACTGTTCTAGAGTACAGTACATTTTCAATTCTGTGAATGCAACAAGAATTTCTTTGTAGGAGTTAGACCAACAACTCACCACCTTTCTATCTGAAATTTATTAAGAACCTAAGGAACAGGATCATGTTTATAAAACTGATCAACATTCATCTAGTATTATAAAATTAATAGTTAATACAATGTGAAATAGAATTGGAATCCAAACAAATCTCTAAAGTTGGAAATAATGGCTGTGACAGATAGAATTTACATGAAGTGTACTTATATGAAATGTTAAAAAAAAAAAAATTGAGATAGAAGGTAGACTAGTAGCTACCAGGAGCAGAGGGAAGTGGGAAATGGGGTTGACTACAGCTGAATATTAAATTTTGACCTGATACAGTGGTTTGGGATTTGATGGAAGCACAAATTTAACAACTTTGTAACTGTAATAAATCTACTACATTGTACACTTTAAAGTATGAATTATATTTGAAAAAGTTAAAAAGGCATCTATAGGTAATAAAAGAAAATTTAAGCAAAGAATGACAACAGAAAAATAATTTTCTACTTGCATATGGAGGCAAGTGAAATGGTAGTTGCAATCTCATTAAGCCATGTATTTAAAAATGAATAAATATAGAATCATATGAATCTTGGTAATCATTTAGCATTGGTCAAAATATTTTAATTAGCATATATGTGTATACTTTGTAACATGACATCTGTCAGCATATTGAAATATTAGTGCTAAGGAAAGCCAATATTATATTCAATGCAGCTGATTTAATTGTCTATATCAAACACACAACATTCTAAATAAAAACAAGTAGGTTTAGAAGAATTCAGTAAGATTGGATAAAAAGGAATTGTTAAAAAAGCTGAGTTTGCTTGTGCATTATCAATAAATAACATACAATGGGAAAAAGTCTATTCTTAATATGAATCTAAATTATAAAATGCTCAGAGTATAAATTCTAACATATATTTCAAGATACTGATATGGGTCTCACAGTAAGGATAATTGCAGAAAATTCAATGAAAGCACTTTTTAAAAGAATTTCAAATTGTTAATAGGCATATAAAATGTTCACTATACAGGCAATAAGGGAAATTAAAATATGAGAGTTTGATACAACTTGATGATTAAATAAGCTTTCCATTCAGAGATTAAGGACCAGAGTCTATGTTTTCATGGCACTTCTGAATAACAATTTGCCATTTTCTTTCAAATCTCAATCGTTACATAGTGTGTGGTGCAGGTATCATTGTTCTCAGAATATATGCTAGCAAAATAATTGTGTAAGTGCTCAGATTTGCATACTCAAGACTTTTTCATTGGTTCATATTAACTATACACAATAATAGGTTTCACTTTGGCATATTCACACATGGATATATAAGGAACATTTTGAGGATGTATTGCTCCTTTTTCAATGGTAAAACTTTTAAGCAATATTGGATAGGATAAATGTGTTACAATTTCAGTTATGATATTTTCCCAACCTTTGCCATAACAATATTCTCAGAGCCACGTGATCTTTAGCCTTGAGTTCTCCCATAAAGAATTTGGATCTAGTTTTCTTCTTGAACTAGGCATTCCTGTGACTCAGTCAATAGAATATGAGGAAAGTAACAGGGATCACTCTCAAAAGCAGGTACTAAAAAAGCACCTTTCATCTAGCTTTCCCTTTTTTGGAGATTTTTCTCTTTTGAAACCCAGCTAAAACAATATAACAAAGCTCATATCACAAGAAAAGTCAGAGGTAAGTATTTTAGCAAAATTCCAGCTAAAGTCTCTGCCAACAGCCAGGGTCTACTAGTCATGTCGGGAAATCGGATTTCAGTTGATTCCTACCTCCGGCCTTAAGCCACTGCAATTGATTATAAGTAGAGCAGAAGCGATTGGTTGAGCTCTGTTAAACTACAGACTTGTGGGCAAAATAAATGTCATTAAGTCGCTACCTTTTGAAGTTACATAATCACAGTCAGTGCAACAATGGCACATCTAAAAATGGAATTGTTCTCAAACCATTTCAGATGGCAGATAAATGAATACATATTTCATAACATTTAGAGAATTACAAAGTGCAACCTAGAAAGGGTAGAATAACAGGAGATGAGTCTGTGGGCATACAGATCCAACAGCTGGCACATGTGTGTAGATGAAAAGATTGAAATGTTTATATCAAATGAAAAAGTGGTTATGTTTAAGGCTTGAAATAAATGGATGGCTTACATTTAATTTCTTGTTCTTCTTGTTTAACTTACTGTATTTTTAAACTTTAAGTAGAGAAAATTAGTTTAACAAGGATTACTTTTATATTTAAAAAGCAAATGATAGATGACAGAATACAGAAGAATCTGGAATGGCAGCTGTATATAAGAAAAAGATGGAAAAGATTATTAGAGTTCAGAACCAATCATTAGCATTTGGCTAACACAAATTTAGGTACCAGTTACTTAGTTTCCAGATAATAGAAGGCACAGCTCCTACTGTTCAACACACAGAATAGAACACATTTTTTAAAACGATTTTGTCGGTACATTTTATATATACATCATTATCACACTTAGCACTGAGAATTTGTACCAATATATGATGTAACTTAATTTTCATTTTTTCCATTCCCCTGCCTACTCGACAACCCTTCCATACCCTATATTTATAAGCTTTGCTTCCTTTTTTACCATCAAATTTTTTCTTTCCTTCTTTACTTACCCCTACTTCTTTCAATCTTTTCTATTTCACAATATCTATCATACATTTTATAACTCATTTACATCTTCAGTTTCTCATGATTTGAGGCACCACATTTTGGAGTCAGTGAGCTACTCCAGAGGACTGACTGATACAGTAGCAGGTGTTGCTACTAGAGTTATCTGGAGCATAAGCAATACAAAACCCTGTCCACGGAAAGAGGAAAAAAAAAACTTCAGATAGTGATATGGCCAAATGCCCTAGAATTAGTCTGGATAATTTCAGAAAGTAAGCTTTCCACAGTAAGTAAAACATCCAAGAATCAGACGTGGCTCAATTTAGCAATACACCTCTAATTAAACCAAACTGTTAAGAATTGGTCAGACAGCCATAGGATATAGTAAGATTTCTTGTTTCTGGTGTTCTTGTGATTCTCAAATGTCAGGATATTTAAAGAACATTGTGCTTCATAGAACACATAGCGAGGTATCATTTAAAGTCCTGAATCTGTCCAACTCAACAAAAGTCTCTCTCTCAAACTAGAGTCCCAACAATATACTGTTTGGGCAGTTACTCTTACAAAGTAGCTCCTTAACATGTTTTTTTCTAACAGTCTTGGTTTTGAATTCCCAGTCTTTGATAATTAGCTAAGTTGGGCTAAGTTTGACAGTGATTTTCTAAGAAATACAGATACAATTCTAAAGGTGTTCTGTGTCTTGATTAAGTATTCTTATTAAAAGACCTTGCTCTGATGGTCAGTGTTAGTCTCTACAGAGCACAAGGTAGAATTTGCTTATTTCTCATGTAATTTGATTAATGTAGACAAGTCTTCTTAATCATTTTGGCACTACAAGGTAAAATTTTAGGTTGTTTTGTTGGATACACTGAGGATAGATGTACTTCTTTTAAGTGTCATTTTCTGTGGGATTCCTGGCACAACTGGGATCCTGTTAGAAGTATATAAATGATTTTAACAAGTTTTTCCTACCAACTTTTATTAGAAACTGATTCAAACAGAGCATGAGAAATAAAAATGATTTCCTATATGAGTTTTGTGGAGGCTTGTGCAAATTTCCTTTTCTGAGAAGTTATATATGAATATATAATAAATGTGTTAATCATTTTGAAAGTCTTTTAATCAAGCTACTATTACAAGTGTGTTCTGATTATCTATACTGTTTATTACTAGTTAAATATTAATAACTTTCAAATAAAATTATATATACTTAGGAATAATATATATGACTAAATTCTGCTGTACTAGTTGTAAAAACACTTGAACAACTTGGTGAATGAATGCAAAAAATACAATTAAAAGCATTGGAGGGAGGAGGACTTACAGTTATTCTTTTCTGTCCTTCTGAGTGGAATCTAGCTAGTGGCTTCTGTTCACATGGTTGGCAGCATATAAATACTGCTACATTCTACGATCAGGCACTAAAGACATATTCATCTCAGTGAAATATCTAAAGAGGATATAAAAATAAAAACAAGTTAGACCCCTTCCCAGAAAAAAGCAAAAGAAAATGCACATTTTATATTAACAGTGTTTTCTAAATCTAAAGGCCTAAAAGATGGACATAGTCATAGAACATGAAATTTTTTTTCTCTTTTACATTGGAATATACATCTAAGTATATACAAGATGTAAATATTTAATCATTACAGAAGCTGTATAAGAGACCAGGACACACACAGCCAGGCATGGGCAAATGCTTTCACTTTGACTACTCTAGTCTGGAACAGGTTTGGTTTAAGTATCTGGCTTTATCATCACCTATTTACTGCTAAGAATATGGTTCACATAGGGTGGGTTAAAAGGATTATTCTAGCTCAAAGAATCTACTTTACATAACTTCCAAGCCATCAACATTCTTTAATATTTTGAAGATTTGATCTGGCTTTTAAAAATAATATTTTTGTAATTCTAAGGACTATTTTTAAAGCCAGAAGGAAGTAGCACAGCCTTTCCTTTATGGTACTTGGAAGGAGATGTGTATGCTTTAATTTTACTTATTTTAATAAGTGCAGTATGATCATGCATTCCAGCATGCTGTACTGGAGATTGCAAATATGGCTACAATACTGGCAATAACTCCACCCATATTGGGAACCACAATGACTTACTTGGATTTAAAACTTACTTATTGGGATTTACTTAAATGGATTTGAGAATGTCTACCCTGCCCTGTGGGATCAACTACTGGGATTATTGGGACATCTACCTCACTCTGTGAGATCTCAAACTAGAAGGATTACTGCGCTAAGATTATTGGCCTTGGGATTTACTGAGATTAAGGATGTCTGCCCTGCCTTATGTAATCTTCAACTACAGGGTTTATTGTGGGACCACCGTGTTTTATGCATGCTAGGACTATGGGTTGAAGGCTTATTACCAAATAAAAGTTCAGACAAGTTTGGGTTACAGGTTCTTCTGCTCTTGCTTCTGCTGCTGCAGTATCTGGTCTTTGGCTGTTGCTACTAGGAGTAGCAAGAGTCAAGCCTGGGTTCATCCTTTTTCCTCAAGGTTCTGACTTTGTTGTTTGTTGGTTATTGATCCTTTAATTGTGGGGATCTCAGGGAATTGGAGTTTGCAAGGAGGATTCTGGCTGCATCCTCTTCCACACACCGAGAAGGTAGAATCTGATCCTTCATGCTTGAAGTCTGGAACTGACCTTCTGATTTTCTTTGATATGTGAAATAGAGTAGAACTGACAAGCTACATGTCCCATGAGTTACAATCCATCCCTCCAGAAGCCTGTACCTTTGAGCTTTGTTCATGAAGATCCTTGTGTCTTTAAAGGTCTTGATGGTACTGAGACATTCATCCTGTGTCTCTACAGGATGATAACAAGACCAATGAATCTAAATGACTGTTCTCTCTCTCTCTCTGACTACAAGGGAAATGAGCTAGCTAGCCTCATGCTGTGAAATTCATAGAACGGGACTATCGAATTCTTACTTTACAAGTGCTTTTTGTTTACAACTACTAGGTGGTATGTGAAGTAGTAAAGCCAACTGATACACTTGGAACAGTGTTAGCTTAGTTATGAGTTGTATTGCAATGCCTTCTATTCCTTGCTCATGCATAATTTAAACATTGAGCCTAATGAAACAGCATCACGAGCTGCTCTTTTACCTGGAAATTTTTATACTAAAAATGTTACTACTATTTTCTAGTTTAAACCCTTTCTATAAATTCTTATGTCTTACAAAATTCAAGCTTTACTCATGACCCAGAGTCATGTAATCTGGTCCCATTCTTACTTCTCTGGATTTAATTAATAGCATTCTCCTGTTGTTCCAGACTCCAGTACTCTAGCCTCCTTTTGATTCTCAAACATATCTCTATTTCCTAAAACATCAGGGACCCAGCTTTTCCTGTTGTTTGCAATGTCTTTCCACTACTTGCCAGGAGAAACTTCTTTACCTTGGAGCTGAGCTCACTTCCATGTTCTCTGGAGCCTTTGTATCCTTTCCCCTCTAGCTAAAAGAGGGATCACTTTAATCTTAACCTCAGCATTAATTTGCATCACTTATTTTACTTGAAAATGTAACTTAAATTAATAAGATAATTAACACATTTAAATGGATTCTTTCTAAATGATCAGTTAGTTTCTCCCACGCAAGGGCAAGCTCCCTGAGAGAATCACACCTGAGGGCCTCTGAACAGCACTGATGGAGAGGAATTCAATGAGACAGATGCATAGATGCCCTTGGATCAGCTCTGGATTTAGAATGTGGAAGCCTTGAATTTAAATTTTTGTCCAGCCTGTTTTATGTGGAATGAGTCATGCTTTCTCTATGACACTTTTTTCATCATATTGAACATTTATAAAATAAAATCTTAGAGGCGAGCGTGGTGGTGGATGTCCATTATCTTGGTGCTCTGAAGACAAGGGCGGGGGAATCGCCAGTTCTGGCCCAGCTTGGGGAACTTAATGACTTTTGTGAACCTTGTCTCAATATAAAAAGTAAAAGATAGGGGGATAGAAATCAATGTGAAAGATTGGAGGGATCCATCTCTAGGCTGAAAAAAAAGAGGAGAGAAGTGATAATGAGTGTAAGCAAAAAAAGTAAATTGCAATGTGTTGTTAACTGTACTTATTAAACTTTATCTCCAAGTAACATAGTTTTCACATGAAACATGTAGTAGTATAAGATGTATTTTTAGAGCTTCGGGGCTCTCTATAAATTTTAAGGTCTCTGCTTGACTCTACTTATCTCAGGGCTGAGAAATACACTGATGATCCTATCAAAACCTACCCAGTGTCCTGTGAACTATTATTTTTTGGTGAATAATTGAGTTGAAGACAAAATCACAACAGTGGCTTATCACACTGAATGTCTCATCTTCTATTATTTATTTTATGTATTACAGGTTATAGGTTTTTTTTTTTTGAAATGTTATTCTGCAATGGACAGAGAGATTCACCTTACTAGTCTTTTCCTGATAACAGGACAATAGCTTACAAAGAATCTAACCACATCCTCTCAGGGTAGCTTTAAAAAGGATGAGATTGGCCACTGAGTTGATGTTGAATGATAATAAGACGTGAATATCAGAAAGCCAATACTATTTTCAAAGACACATAGTGAATATCAAGGAATATAGTCAAAGCACAATGTAATTATTCTATTAATAGGGTGGTTAATGCAGTCATATACTGCAGCAGGAGTACATTTCTTAATAGACTTCTACTGAAAGGTCTTCTAATGAAATAACTCCAATCAATGAAGATAAACTATATTATATCTTATAGTATATTTTTCTTCAAAGTCATAAAGTACCTATTTTTATGCTTTTACATGACTGTAAATACTTTCTTTTTTAAATAGGGCCACTTACAGATTGCCATGTTGGCAGTTCAAGCCTGGACTTTCTGCTCCTTAGTTAATGTCTCTCCTCTCTCCTTCTGGGGAGGTAATATTTCTGTCTCTTTTTAAACTGAAAATGTAACATGAGCATATAGCAAATCTTTCAAGTGGTGCAGAGACATTCATACTAAAACAATGCTTTCTCTGTCTCATGTAGTTGCTTAGTCTTCCAGTGTTGCTTAGATAATATCTAACATAACATATTATGTATCTCTAATTTATTTTAAGAATCTCTTTTGGACTTTTTCATTTTGAGCAACTTTTTTAACCTTTGCCTGTTTCAGATGCCTCATCAACAGAATTAATCCAACATCACAAGGTTAATTCATGATTAATTGGTTATTATGCATAAATCTCTATAAAAGTATGAGACACAAAGGAAGCTCTTGCTCTTAACTGTTATTGCAATTCATGATTTTGCCCAAGATATTTTATCACTAATCGGTATAATTATGTTTTAATAGGACTATTAAAATTTTGAATCCAATGACTTCAATTTAAAAAATTGTTCTATGGTTAAAAACTGTAAACACTGCATACATGCATGAATTCTTTCCAATTTAAAGCAAGATTATTAATTCTTTAAGTGTATACTACAGATACATAGTTTCATCTTTTACTCCAGAACAAATTTCCCTTTCCTTGGACTCATGAACTTAAATGTCAGCTACCAGGAGAAAATGAAGCAGCAAGTGCAGGGGCTTTAAACTTACCCGCATCCATTTGATAACTATCTCAAGTGAGATATTTGTTATTTATTTGTAGACATCTCATTTACTACTGTTTTCTCTACATCAGGGACAAGTCTAGGTGAAGAAAATGCAAATAAGGTTTTCTCTGTTGCTATTTGGATAGAATTTACAGGATGTGGATAAGAAACTTTTTGTGATATAATTGCATATATAATAGTGTAACAAAAGATGAAATGCAGGAGAGGTGTGACAGAGACAGAGAGACAGAGAGAAAGACTGTGTATAAGCTGTCCTATGTATCTTTGTATCAATCCTAATATCTAGGTAAAGATTCTCCATGGATTTCCAATGCTCAGAAGATTCATGAAAATATTTCTAGAGGAACAAATGTCTACTCTGAGCTTCAAATTAAAGAGCATTTTAAGTTGAAATAGTTCTTCAAGACAATATCTGGAGGTAAGGGAGGGGGCATGTAGGTATTGTATGAGTGTCTGTTTTATTTCCATCTTACGAATTCATCAATAGCATGAATCTATGAAGATGTAATCCCTTGGCTGGTGTTATTATTACTAGAGTTTGATCCAATTCTTTCTTTGGAAAATTCTTGGTAGATAGTATCTGTTCTCTTAACAATGGTAACTGCCCTGTGTTATATAAATTTCATGACTCCTCATGTCTTTGCCTCATGCAGTACAACTGTTACATCTTTGAGGTTGAACCATTTAGAGATTGCTATGAAAGCAGCTGTTGAGACTGCAGTGTTATTCCTTCGGCAGCTAAATTTAATGATCCTTACTTATGGTTTCTGGAATCAAATAACATATTTCACAATACTGATTGTAATTAATTATTTGTAATAGTTATCTTTGTAAGACTGTGTTAGTTTTTCCAATATGTCTTCTGTGTCCAGTAAAATTCCTCAAAGAGTGACACCATTTTTTTTTCCCTTTTGAGTCTGGGAACTGCCGATTATGCAGATCATGGAATCTACATGAACATGAAAGATAATGTTTATTCTGGGTTGCGTTCATTTACTTTTGTGTTTAGAGAAGGTTCACAAACCTTAACTAAGCTGATATACTTATGCCACTGATGTCATAGTCTTGTTATAATTAAATCCTTGGTGTATTTTCTTTTATGTACACAAAGGAAAACATATTTTGGCAACTGTAAATGCATGGTCTTTTATTTTTAGAAGTGAAACTATGGCTTTTTTTACTTAATTGGTTTGGCAAGGGCAAAATTGTGAAAAAGGAAAACTGTACAATTAATCTGTGGTCTTTTCCCACTTACCCTGTGCTTCTGAGAGGGGTCGTGGTTCATTCCTTTTGTGACTGAGGCACCAACCCTCTGAGGCTAGAAATGAGCAACTAGTGATGAACTTCAGGTTGTACTGTGTCTTCTTGGAGTGAAGTCAGAATAAAAGAATAATGAAACTCATATTAATTAAGCTGTTTTTAAAAACCTTCATTCTATTTTTAATTGATTTTTACTGCTACATTCTATACATACATTATGGTCAGTTCAACACTGAAGGTTTGTATTTGTACATGACACATCTTGATTCTTATTTTTCCCATTCTCTGCTCTCCCCACAACCCCTCACCTATATACAAAAGCTTTGTTTCCTTTTTTTAACTATCAATTTTTTTTCTTTCCTTCTAACCACCTTTTCCCTTTTCCTTTTGAACATGTCCTTCCTGTTTCACAATACTTATCATACATTTTGGAACTCATTTATACCTGCAGTTTCTCACACCAAAAAATGATGTAGTACTTATATATCTATGTCCCACTTATTTAATTTATGAGTTTGTCATCAAAGTATATCTATTTGAGTATAGCTGACTAAAATGTATCATTCTTAGTGGTTGAGTAATACTCTATTTTATTAAAAAAACAAAAAGAGTTATTGTGAATGAAATAAAGCTGAAGATGATAATATTTTATTCTTATGGACTTAGGTTCTAAGTGTTAAACTGGGAAGGGATAAAAGAGAGAATCAATATTGTCAATATTTTTCAATGTGGTGAACCTTACGGTTGTGTGCTGTTATACATTTAAATATGCATGAGATATCTGAAAAAGTGTAAACATTTTAGATTAAAAATGTGCTACTTGAAATTTTAAAAAGATACATTATGAGGCCTCAGGTGAATGTGTACTCTTCTGCACATTCTTTTTTTTTTAATTATCTTTATTGGTACATTAAATATACACATCATTATTGCACTCCATAATGGGGATTTGTACCAGTATAAGACACAACTTAATTCTCATTTTTTCCCATAGCCCCACCTACCCTACTACCCCCCCATATATATAAAATTTGTTTCCTTACTTTTTTATTACAATCTCAACATTGTCCCCTTTCACCTTATTTTACATTGAGCATTTTCTATTTCACAATATATAACATACAATGCTAGGACTCATTTACATCTTCATTTTCTCATACCAGAGAAAAGATGCGATATATATCTATCTGTGACCTATTTATTTCACTTATTATTAAAGTTTATTCAACTTACAACTCTGAGTTAAAACCTTGTATAGTTTAGACTGAAGTTGTTTCCCCAGGCATGAATCTATTTCAAAAACAATATATAACTTTATAAATTTGAGTAATATAATGTAGAGACTAATTTACATTTGTGACCCAAAACATACTATTGATTTGCAAACAGTGGGCAACAATATGTCCGAAAAGTGATCACTCTGAAAATTTACTAAGGAAAGGTTATAAAAAATCACTCTTATCTTCTTTAATGCCAGATTGGATTTATTAGATAGGGGAATAGGGTATATTAATGTGCTGTATTTTATGGATTGAATAGTTGGTTTGATGAAATACTGCACAGCAACAATACAAAAACATCTATTTTAAAATATCAAGATTTAAATGGTATTTATTTAAAGTCAGGAAAGGTCATACAAAAGAGAAATCAAATAAAAAATCCCTCTAAATTGGTTAACACATAGTCTCTCTTCTTCTGTGCTTTCCTGTTGCATGTTACATTTAACTTATTACAGCATATGGATAGTAAATGAGAGTTACTGGTCATCCCTGGGTGTGCAGTGCCTCACAAGGTTCCTGGCATGTCTTAGATAATTGTGTATTATTGGATGAACCTGGTCAAATTCATAATTAGTAAAATATGTTCAGTTTAATTTTAAACTGGGTAAAAAATATTCAAACATTTGAAACCTTGGAAATTCTAATGTGTGTAACATTTTAAAATGCTATTTCCCTAAGAAAAGAAATATTACTCATGAAAACATTGAATTTGAGTGTTTTCCTTAGACAATTGGCATCCAAGAGGATAGAGCTTACTTACTATGAAGAAGTTATTTACTTACTTGTAAAATAGATGATTAATTTAGGGTCAATGCTTCTAAAAGTTTTGTTTTATTTTGAAAATATTTGTATGGTATCAGTTTTCCCCACTGCAACACACCAGGCACAGTGATGAGGAGCAGGGATATAGAGTTGTAATCTTTGCTGACAGGTTCATCTTACCAGCTACTATGGTGAATGTGCTAAGGTAAGGATTAGTGTAAAGTGAGAGCTACTTAAAGGAAGTAATGTCTTACTAAAGAAGTGAATGGTGTAAGTTAACAATTATTAAGAGAGAGAACTTACAGAATGTTGCGGAATGTATAACATGGGAGGAAATACTTTTGGGACAAAATCCTTGTATCTAGACTGAACATGGAATATCCTCAGAAGAACCTCATGAGTGAGAGTAGGGTGTAGACAGACACAAAACTCAAGCTAATTCTGCATTTCATACTGAACTGAAGTTCCAGGAAGCACAGACTAGTGTATCTCTTCTACTTTACCTTCACACTGTGAGAAACACAAGATAATTCAAAGGATATGTAAGAAGTTAATATTATCTTAATTCCACTTATAACTAGGCCAACTGTATTCCCTTAAATCTGACTGCGTTTAGTCAAACATTTCAGTAACTCTGCTATTTAAATTGTAGTCTCTCAAATGAATGAATGTGAAAACATCGTACAATCTCAGTAATATTCATTAAGGTGATAGAATGGGTAAAAGTAATCTTTGTTCTTTATACTTTAAATTCCATATGATTTTACTTTATGAATGTTCAGAAGATCTATGATATTTTGCAAAATAAAAGAAGCACATTTTTCAGGTTTTTAATATCTGTGTAGTGGAAGTACAATTTAAGTCAATGTGATTTTATAATGTCATATATATTATCATGGCTAACTGGCATTTTTCCTGCTATACAAAATATTGGTGCATTTTAACACTTAATGATATCTTACATTTAGCGAAATTCAGTATAAGGAGTAGGATTCACAAAACAGATGTCTTCCTGGATATACAGCCAAATGTTTAATGATACTAAAACTGAAAACGTTAGGCAATATTTTCAGTATACATGTGTATAAATTTCTAAAATGAAAATTATAAAGCAAAATAAAGTTGGAACACAAAGAACAATTTACTAAAGCAAACTATCTTGTGATAGTTGCTGGCAGATATATTTTTCTCAAGATCTCTTTCTGATATTTCTTTCACTTATTCCAGTCTTAGTTTTTGGATTCATTAACTAACCATGACCAACATTTAGCCCCTATGAAGCACAAATCCATTATCTGTAATATGGAGTTACACGCTCTGACTTGTAGAACAATAAAAAGAAGAACATTTAATGGCTGCTATAAAGAAATAGCGAGGCGCTGAGCACATAAATGAACAACAAAAAAATTCTTAACGGGTAACCTTGAGGTAAACTATATCCGGAAAACCGAAATGTGTCCGAAGTTGTAGATAGTCTTCCGATTATTGGGTTAAGTTGACTGCAAATGATATCAACAAACTGTGTTTGAACCAGACTGTCGTTACACAGTCCGGAGGATGAATGTCCCTGCTCATTTTAGTGCGGGATTAGCAGTACGCAACAGGAGGAAGAATGGAAAACAAAACCCCTATTACGAAGTGACGGCACTCATCCATCAAAGGTCTCTGCTGCAGTCTCTAAAACAGAAGGTGTGAGCGACATGCTGGGAGCAGCGCACTGTGAGGCAGTAACGCGGTTAAGTACTGGGACGCTTTTCACATTTAACACTGGCCGGCTGTGAGCCACAGTCCCGCACAAGTACACAGGGATATTGTTAATTATTTACTAATGCAGTTCAAATATCTCCTCCATCTGCCTAAAAGTCTGAAGTTCTTACAAAGTGGAGTCACTGTGATCTAGATACGTGGTATCTACCAAGATTCAGAAGAATGCGCACCTGTCACAGTGGAAGGGGAAAGAGAGTTTATTGATACTTTAGTGTGACTTGGTTTGTTACATTAATACAGAAGGAAAGAGACACCAAGGCAAATAAAGTCATGGGAAGTGATAAATTTTAGATCTTCTCAGGAAGAGAATGAAGTGGCAGCAGAAAAAATAAAAAACAAAAACAAAAACAAAACAAAACAAGAAAACGAATTATACAGAGAGATGGAATATTCTAGAAGTTTTGTCACTAGAAAAGTTCATTAAAGTTCTGGGGGTGGGAGAAAGCAGTTACTGACTGATATTTCATTGTCTTTAGTTTCTGGCACTGGACACGGCACAGATAGACCTTCAATATATACCTACTGATGAGAGAAATGGGCTGGGGATTTAGTTCAGTGGTTCTGGCTCCTACCTTGCGAGTACAAGGGCTCAGGTTTGATCCCTGGTAACCACACACAACAATGCCAGGAGTGGAGACTCACACCTATCAGCAGTCAGTACCACTTACCACAGCGCTGGCCGTGGTGACTCACGTCTGTAATCCCATCACTTGGGAGGCAGAGGCAGAAGGACTGCTGTGAGCTCAAGGTTGAGTTCAGCCTAAATTACAAAAGTGAGACCCTGTCTCAAAAAAAGAGATATTTTTAAAAGAAATATATTTTTTATTAATTGTATATCAGCAAAATGAGATGGAATGCAAAATGAATTTTATTTTTATATGTTAACTTCAGGCCACATCATCACAGAACATGAATGAGTCTTGTTCTACCAGGCTTTTGTTGATTTCAAGAATTTAAGACAAGATATAAATATTTAAAATTATTCAGTAAGAAAAAACACAATGTGTCACTGTCTTATATATGCATCCCTCCTTTCATATTTGTAATCCCAGTGCTTATCTGTGCATAAAATATGAAAGGTATTCAATAAACATTGGTTAAATTAATAGGATTCTAATATGTACAGCTAATCATCCAAAAGCTTTATGCATATTTTAAGTAATAATCCAGAAAATTGACTGAATAGTTATCATGCAGCCATAGTGAATAGCATGCCTTTCTCATCTGTTGACGGGTTATAATTTTGCTCATTTAATTGTGTTTGTGTTTTACTCTGTTATATTTTCTTTTTGAGAATATATTTGCTCTTCTGCCAAAATTTTTCTCAACCACATTTCCATGTGTACTGACAAATTAGTATATTTCAGTGGCCTTATGTTTCTATTGGCACAGGATGTTTTATTTTTAGCATCTGTGTATTTTAAAATTCTGTCTAGGAGGATGCCAATTTTTTGTGTAAATGGAAATAAAAAATGAGATTAAAACATTAGTAAAATAAAAGAGAGACTGTAGAGTTGCCTCAAAATGTGTATTCTAGTCAGTCGTTTCTTTGCTGGAGATTCTAGTTTAGTTTAGGGAGAAAAAGAGTAGGAAAAGTAGAATATAGTATGCAGTTGCTATCTTTGAATCCATATATACTTTTTCACTCTCATTTTGCTACTATAAATCTTATCAGAAAGGGGCAAACTAGAATTGGGGGAAAATACCCCTGATTCATATCCCACATCAACTATCTCCTACTGACTTAATGTGTGCCTTTTCATTTTCATTCATAATCTCTTACTTTTCATACACATACATGATCAGTAACCTCCATTAATTGTTATTAAAATTTGTGACTTTTGTTGTAGTCTTATCCCCAAATGCAGCTGAATACAATCTAGTGAATTTAAGGAAGGAATTTTGAGACTTGATTCAAAATCTTGAGGCCATTTGAACTGGTAAAGGTTTAACTGCAAAACTCAGGCTAACAAACTTTCACTTAAACTAATACTATCTTTCTGGTTAAAAAGAAAACCTCGAAGAATTTCCAGCCTCATGATTTTATACACAAGAAAATCTATATTGTATGGTTGGAAAATAGTGCTTTTCAAACTATTTGAGAATCAAAACACTTTGGGGAAACTAACACAAATTTTCTTTTACAATATTGACTAAAGTGTATAGCAACCCATTTTTTTATTATTATTTTGCAACTGTCTGGACAAATTCAATGATAAGAAAAATTATTATCTATACACTGATAATTAGTTGAATTATTTTTTTTTTTAAATCAGGTAGTAGTGGTTCAAAAGCTACAATAATTATTATTTTCACAATAATATTAATGAGATAATAGATGAAATTTGATTATTGCAGAAACAAACCAGAAACAAAAGAGTTAGACATTAACTTCTTACAGAATACTTTATTTAGAAAATGATTAACACAGCGAGATATATGGGAAATTTGTCATTAAGCTTGCTAAGAATAAATACCTACAGTTTTAGATTTTAATTAGTTTTAACTGTTTTAAATATAGAAATAAATAGAAAGGACTATTCTAGTGCCTCAAAGAATTCCAAAAACATAATAACTCATGCAGTTGCTGAATGAATACATTTAGAAGTTATAATTTAGATAGGTTACAAACACTGTAGACAAATATTCTGGACACTGAAAATTCAATGTAGTTATCTCCCTTACTTATAGCTTGCATTAATATATTTTACACCATCACCTTTTACTCATATATTTAAAAAACAAAGTTTTACACTACAATGATGATTCAATGCTAATATTTTGATACTAGTCATATTTGGAGCCAGTAGTTGATTCATGTTCTTCTAGAAAAGTGGCATCAGCTCCAGTGATGTTTAATTCATAAGTTTTATCTAATTCAAGAGAAGACATTGTTTTTTTTTTTTTTTTTTTTTACACCCAAGTCACAGGCAGAGTGGTTCCATATGATCTAACTTACCAAGAAGATTTTATTTCACCATTACAAGGTCACTATCCCTAAAATTAACAAACATCCAAGATAGACATGTGGACAAATTTGTGCTTTTGTTTTTGGAAAAGGCACTCGTACATGATCAGTAAAAGATTTGATTAATGATTGCATTTAGAAATTCTTAAATGAAAGTGTTTTAATTGAAGTATCATGACTAAAATATTGGATGTGGACTGAACATTTATCAGTTTTATGAGGCAATTTGAGAATGTTTGCAAAAATTAAAAATTCCTAGGTGATATTTTTTTGGGGCACAGGTGAAGATAGAGACTTTGCAAATGACAACAAATTTTCTGTTATTCAGATAATAAACACTTTACTCACAAACCTATTCTGATTACAAAGAACACTATTCTAAGATAACAAGATGATTTACAAAGAAAAAAATCTAGTTTGTTCAGAAGCAACACGGTTCATCCTTTGCCTTCCACTTCAGAACTACAGAACTAAATCATTCTCTTCCTGTGCTAGCAGGATTTCAGAAGTGTCTCTGGGAGGCGGTGCGGAAAGAATGATATTCCTCCATTATATAAATGACAGAAAGACTCTGGGCTCATGATTCATTTTTCTGGCTCATATTAGCTAAGCAAAAAATAAAAAACTAGGTTTATGACTTTTAGGAAGCATCTGATAAAATAACTGTATTCTAAATAGTGTACAAGTATTGCCTATAAATTGCAGAAGGAATTTTGTCTCACTGATGATGGGATATGTCAATAAATCAATGAGACAGATTTTATTACCTGGGATCTGAAGACTTTTCCCCTTTATTTTGTGGTTATTTGGATATTCAGGTATATGAAACCACTTTACCGTGTCCTTAACAGTTTCCAATACATATACATGTCTTAAAAAAACAGAGAAATAGCACTCTTTCTTTACACAAGAGGGACCTGAGGCTCTGAGGTCTTTCATAGTCTGATTCTCATTTCATTGTTATTTGTGCTGGAGACTGATGTGGCCCATGGTTTTCATTTCTACATCATGTTCAGAGTTATGTGACCGTGAATATCTTTATCTGTAAGAAAATAAAAACTGTTTCAGCTGCATTTCTTTCTCTTTGCCTCACTTAAATTTTATTATTTATAATTTATGTCTTTCTGGGATATGGATGTTTATAGAATACACTGCTCTCTAATTTTCTAACAGCAGAAGCAGAAATGTTATTATACCAATTTAAATAAAATTATCTTCCAAGAAATATTTAAATATTTTATATTTTTTTCTCTTGTAAACTTGTTGTTCACTAAAATCCAGCCCTAGTTTTAGCTCATAGGTATATCCAATATGTAATGTATCACAGATTGTCATTAAATATGTACTAAGTGAATCTACTGATTATAAGCAAACTGATTATTTGAAGTCATCAGTTTTCTATCTTAGGTGTGTGGTGTTTTAAGATACCGACACTTTCATTTACATATAGACATTATGGTATTTGGGGGCCCAGGACTACTTTTCTTTCTCTGAAACGGTCACTAGGCAGAGCTTTCCCCTTTAACATGTATTTATTGAGTGTCCAGCATACCCTTGGCCGCAGACCAGGGGTTGTTAGCTTAGCAGGAACAGCCTATGAAGCGTGTTATTTTCTCCCACTGTCTCTGAGTGAACTCTATCATAAAAGCAAAACTGTACTTGAATTATTTCAGAGAAAACTATTCAGAAAGACAGTTTCATGTTTTCAGGCGACTTAGCACGCCAGATGCCTTTGGGTTCTTTGCATGACTGAGTTAAAGCACAAGGACGTACATAAAAGCTTAGTGAGTTGTATTTGCAATTCCGCTGCACCGCCATAGGTAATACCTGACTGCTCGGTTTTGAGTGAGAGCCCTGGAGTGAGCTCTTGTGATTGAACTGTAACCGGGGAAATACTTCAGTAAAGTCGCGTGAGTTGATAGTATGATATCTATGAGTTACAGCTTGTTTTTCATCTTTCTCCACACAAAAAAACTCTTTGTACACTTCTAGCACTCTTAAATGTATCAAACTGGGATATAAAATTAAATTCCAACTGCTAACAAAACAGAAGTTTGACTTATGATAAGAAAAATCCCAAGGGCCAGGGAGTTAGCTCAGTGGTTCCGGCGCCTGTCTGGCAAGCGGAAGGGCCCGGGTTCGATTCCCCGGTAACCACATACCATACTGGGCGTGGAGACTCACGCCCAGCAGCAACCAGTACCACATACTACAGTGCCAGGCATGGTGGCTCACGCCTGTAATCCCAGCACTTGGGAGGCAGAGGCAGGAGGATTGCTGTGATGTGAGTTTGAGGCTGAGCTCAGGGCCAGCCTGAACCACAAAGCGAGACCCTGTCTCAAAAAACCAAAAAAAAAAAAAAAAAAGAAAAAAGAAAAAAGAAAAAATCCCAAGTGAGCCTATATTGACAGAAAATTTACTCTAAAGATAGATTAATTATATTAATAATAATCATTACTGATTATTATTAAAATAATCAATGGGAACTTTTTTTGTGAACCACTGAGAATATAAAGATCTCAATAAAAGTGAAATTCTTTAAGGCACTGATTCCCCTTTGCTGCTGAAATACAAATTAGCACGGAATTATGAACGTGTAAATAGCACTTACTGGTATATCATTTGAGACATATTTTCCCAGCCTAAGCTTTCTGTTGTTGCTGGATGAATAGTCCATAATTATTACTTGGTATCACGCATTTTCCAGAAACTGTCAGAACATGCAATTAGTCAGGAATGATAAAGGGGCAATACATGAATTAGGGATAATGATTTGGCAGTATAAGTCCTCAATATGTGATATGTACATTTCATAAAATATTCCCTAGCCTAATGTGTATTAAGTGTGGTCACAGCTGATAAAAGCAGATGGACTTTGAGTTAGGCACTTGAAAATATTTAAATCTCACTTGAAAGTGGACTATTGTTGCATGATCATCTTGGCCTTCACTGTACAATAGCCACTGTGAAAGCCTGTGTAGGGAAATCCGATCTAGATCTGAGACTGTCGTCTGAAGGCATTTATTACAGAAAGTTGTACAAATGCCTCAGCTATAATATGATTTCCCAGCATGGGTGCCACAAATGCTCAGTCTCCAGAGAAACTATAAAGCATTTGTAGCAGCTGAGCTCTCCGAGTAGAGTTTAAAGCCCAATTGATCAGCAAACTTGAACTTCTGCTGGAAATTTTCACCATTCATCATCCACTTGGGTGGCTGATGAGTGCTAAATATGATTCTAGCAAATAATTATTTTCTTATTTTTTCAAATATATATACACACACACACATATACATACACACACACAGATAGGTAGATAGATAAAAACAATAGATGACTGTATGCATTGCTTTGCCATCAACACACACACTTGTATTTTTTCAGTTTGTTAATCTACAGGAATATAGATATACATCTGCAATTTAGACTGACCTTCTTCTAAAAACAGGCCACTGCACTTCTCAATGTGAAAAATAGTAGAGCTTATAACAGGTAATAATTGAAGTCTTTATGAGTAAGAAGCGATCATTGGTTATGCCCCATTTCACTTTTGACTGTTGATATCACCCTAGAGCTAACCCAGGTAACCCCAGTACAGTGATTAGTAAAGTGCCAGGGAAGTTTCAGGAGTCAGAGTTTAAGGGATGCAAAACAATATTTTACAGGTGGGTAAGCAAAGGAGAGTGCTGTAACATAATATTTCTCCTCCTCCACTTCATATGACACTGACTAAAACAAGAGAAGGGATCATTTGTGAATTCTGGAAGGTGGTGACATCTGACATGTATCTAAAATGTGAGCCTGAATTTAATATCAATAATTCAGTGTCAATGTTCATGGTTCCCTCATACTTGGCAACAGTATCCTGACATTACAGAAGAGTGATACAGGGTTCACTGTTATGTTGCAGATTTTTGAGTGAGCATGCTTCAAAGCTCTCCATGAAGTAATGAATTAGAAATTGGTTTTAAATTCGACTTGGTTGGCAGTTATAATTTAGTAGCCACAGCTCATGAGACAGTCATATGTACTTGTACAATAGTTTCTAGGATTTCTGTGTAGCATGACCTGGTGACATTAAAAACAATTCTTAAAATCTTCATTTGAATCAAACATTTTGAGGGTTTTATTTCATGATTAGTCTGAAGTCCAATAAAACTATTTTGGGAAATGCAATATTCAGAATAAGTAGATGTATTTTTTTTTAACCTTATCCAGTAGGGTTTACGATGAGAATACCAGAAGGATCTCACTGTACCAAGGCTTCTTTTGAAATTGAGCCTATTGGTATGGATCCTTTGAATAGCACCACAGTTGACTTCCAGATATCTAGGACACAAAAAAGCTAAGAATTACAAAAGCAATGTAAATATTTTAAACATGGGTGTGCGGTTATGCACAGTAAGGCCCTACAAGGAAAGTCAGTTTGTTAAGCTACCCGAAGCACAGTATAGGACCTTGATAAATATTTGCTATACATTGAGAACATTGAGATATATCAGGCTGTAGCGCATTTCAAGTTCTGTTTATATAAGAGCCAAGAGTGTGGTATCATAACTCCCCAAGTATTTGCCATTCTATGATCTCAAAGATTCAGTTTTTACTTTAGAATCATATAATATTTAATTTCTATCATGATGCATCTGCCATTAGGAATCTGAATTCTCTTTGAATTTTTACTTGCTGACACAATAATTTATGTGTTTCATTTATTTTTAGCTATCAAACTTTTTGTCTTCATTTCCCAGTAGTTAAAGTACCATTTTTTTATACTACCTGTTACCACTTCAGTCACTGTGGAATAATCTTTAAATTCTTTTAGCCTGAACTTTAATTTTTACCTGAAATTCCATAACAGTTTTATTCTCAAAATAGAATGAATCAAACAATATACCTAATTTTTGGCTGAGCTGTGACTCATTATGGAGCGTAGGCTCACCTCAAACTCACAGTCATGCTCCTGCCTCAGCCTCCTCCTGAGCACTGGGAGTACAGGTGTGTGCCACCATGGCCAGCTAATAGCTTGATAGCACACAGAAAGTTTAAATCAACTCCCAACTCCATTCCCTCTATGTTACACTTTCAGTCTTATGTACATTGAATTGAATTCATGCATTGCTGGATAATATGGTATAACTATTCATTCAATTAACATAAATATGCTATTAAATAAATGCATTGAAATTTATATAATAATCCTCAATTTTAAGTCATATGCATTGTCAGTGTTTCCTACAAACATAAGCAAATAAGCAAACTTAAACTTATTACCGTCTTTTTAAAACATTCTTCACAAGCTTAACTATTTTCTTGAATGATATAAATATATATACATATATACATAAATATAAATGAGTTCATTTGATGTCTTTTGTAAAATGATTCTTCAGAAATACAGCATGTTTTATATATATGAAGATATTTATTAACAACAGCTTTTCAAATTGTAGTTAAAACTCTTGCTTTTTTCCTTTTCAGCTAATAATTCATCCCATATGAAGATGAAAATATTTTTCATTTTTTGTTGGACTTATTCTTTGTTCAGCCTCAATTCTTCCATTTTAACATTCTATCTGATTTCATTGTTTTATTGTTCTAGTCACTTTCTTGATTGATCAGAATCCTGTACACACTGAAGAAATTGTAAGCATATGTCATGGATATTAATTATTGTGGTAGTATTTTAGAGTCATTGGCTCTTTCTCTTTTATTTTGTTGACAATTTTTCTTGTTTGTCATTTGCAGCTTAGCTTTTGATATGATATATTCAGAAGAGTTGCCATTTCTATCTTATGTGTTTTTTTTTTAAACTGTTAATGCTGACTGGATTCTGTCTGCTGGGCCTTATAAATAAAATGACTTATTTAAATATATTACACATTACAAAAAATACTGAATTTTATGAATAAATATATTTTGTATATTTTTATGAATGAATATATTTTTACACAATATATGTTGCATCATATATGAATGCTCATAAGGCTTTTTACTATATAAATGCGTATATTCAGTAAACTTTTTTCTTATAAAATAGTCCAGTTGCATATACACCATGTCATAGTGCTGCAGTTTGACAACTTAAACTTCTTGTAAGAGTTAGAAGTCAAGACAAAGAGGTAGAAAATTAATTTAACACTAAAATGTTAAGAGAGTCTTATAAAATGCAATTCTAGACATTTGTTCCAAAGGATCAATTTTTCATTAAATCCTTTTAAGTGATTTCAATGTATTTTAGGATAAAACCAACTGCTTTTCTTAATATTTGCCAGAAGGTGGTGCTATATTAATAACTAAAGTCTATTTTAAGAGATGCAGATAAATGTCAAAGTATTAAAATTAATTCATTGCACTTAACAAATAATTCTTTAAAGATTTACTTACCTTATTTTAAATTCTTATATCTTTAAGATGAAGGTTTTTTTGACTTTTGGAAGAGAAGTTTTAAAAGTTTAATATTTTATCATAGTTTCATTGATTTTCTTTTTAGAAATTCTAAGAACAACTTGGGCATCAAAAGCTGCTAATCAATGAAAGCTATATTAATGAATGAAATGAAAGCAATATTGATGGATGTAAATCATTTGAAAGTTAGATATGCCCACACACACTTATTTTTGTGCTACAACTGAAAACAGCAGAACAAAAGAAACCAAAATCAAAATGTGAAATTTTTACGAGTCCATGAGACTAACCACGAAGATGCTGTCTCTCTATTTACTAAAGTATACACTTAAGAATAATCAACTAAAATTCAATTCTGGAGTATATTTAACTGCATTTTATTTACAACATGAAATTGTCTAAGAGGTTCTAAAACAGACCCAGGATCCTTTCAACCACTGGTTCCATTTCAAGTCATTAGAATATAGGTGTCTTTTAAAAGGCAGCTAATTTAGTGAGGTGAAATAGCTCAGTGTATGCTAATGATAGGTCTTTTGTTCAGTATAAAATCAATGAGCCTTAATAAACTCTTTTCTTTCTATTTTGCTCTTGGCTCCAGACATTTCTAATGAGTAGCAACAGGAGCGCAGCGACCATTAACAGGTTGCTTAACCTGATGGTAATTATGTCTAATAAGGAGACAGACCAGAGTGTTCAGCAAAACTTTCATTGAAATATCCAGTTTTACTTTCCTAATTCATACTGAGTGATAATTGGGAAGGAAACTCTGTGTCATGGTGCTGACCATAGAACAGTGAGTTCTGTAGGGGAGGGAGCACCAACGATGTAATATACAAATGTCCCAGTGTGCGGGAATATCATTGATGAACATTTTACTTGGTTTGTTTTGCATATGATTTCTGCAGTATTTTCTGAATCCGTGTTAATGTATATTGCAGAAACATTTCATTCTTTTTTAGTACTATATAGTTAATAGTTATTTATTACATTAGTGAATTCCTCCTATGGGTAGGGCATCTTCAAATTATTCAGAACTAAAGGGTGCATTAAAGCAGTAGAAAACAAGGTGGCTTTTTTTTTAAGTAGTTGTCTAATTAGGGAGATAAATATTCATTCTAAAAATAGAAAAAAGTCCACATTTTATAATACTAAGTAACATAAAATGATATGGTGTTGAATAGTGCCTACTTGATAGCAATCTAACCAGTGCTTTGGTCAGATTGTAAGAAACAAATCCAACTAAAGCCTAAACGAAGTATGTGAGACTAACACAAATTCTGTGGCTTCATTTTCATCTCTTTTGGGGAGGTGGAGAAAGTAAGTCCTGCAGAGGCAGATTGATTTACTCATTCACGCAGTAAATGGCCACAGTAAGTTCAGGCTCAGACTTGCTGTCTGCAGATCTTGAGCCCTTTCCACCATGTCAAACAGAACTCCAGCCCTTTCATAGCACTGCTGGCCCGGCTTAAGCTCCCACCCATTTCATCTGTCTCTTCATGTGATATTTTAGGTCATCTGTCTTTTCTCTCTTTAAAAAAATTCCACAGAAAAATTTTCAGAGTCAGAGGTGAGATTGATTTCTGTGATTCATTTGTCACTGTGAAAAGAGATTAGTGTTGAAAGAAAAGTGACTCAGATGCTGGGTCGTGTTCAGTGCTGCATGACCGTCAGCTTCTAGAACAGAAAAACATTTTCTTTCCTTTGAGGAGGAAGTGGGGTGAGGACATTTCATTCAGTAGTGCTGAGCACAATTTTTCTTTAAGTCGAGCGCCTCAGTTCTCTGAGGGACACTGTTGTATTCTTAGATCTATAAAATTTCAAGATAATCTTTTGCAAAAAGTAACAAGTTCTCCTTTTGCAATTGCTGAAATTGTGTCTCATCTAATCAAGTTTTTAAAATCATATTAACTATTAAGGTTTTTGGAAAGAGAAGTTGTTCTCTGAAATCTCCAGAAGAAGAAAAAATAAGATATTTCCTTATTTGATTTTGACCATATCATTACAATTTGATTAGATTAGTTATTTCTCAGCTGTTCCCTGATTGTATACATTATTTGTCTTCAGTTCCTACATATAACTTGAAATGTATCAAAAGTTTATTACTTTTCCAACTATCTTAAAAGGACAAAACAGTATTAAAAAGTATTTTGCCTGATTTTGTATTTATCTACATTACCAGTTTTAATTCACAGTTTCTAGTAAGTGGAGCCAAAAATAGTTTAGGATAATAATTCATGATTACTCTAGAAATTGCATCTCTGAGTCATTGATGAAACTATCTATTAATCAAGTGATAGTCAACAAATGCATACACTTTTTGAGTTATGAGTAAATCTATGCTGGAGGACAATATCACAGAAGAATGGAAATAAAGTTTTAGATTAGAAAAATCTGAGCATAAATCACAGTAAAAGTTTGGATAAGTTACTAAATTATTTTGCTTTGTTATTTTTCTGATTAATTTCTTTACAAAATTTTCAGAGTGACTAAGGTACATTACATATATAAATGGATAACATTATACATTATATATTATTAAGATATTGTTTGACAGTTAATAATCAACTGGCAAAGTCGTGCTTTGAGCTTTTCTTTTTATGATGTCAAGTCAATATTCCCAAACCAGAGACGTTTCTCCAGTCCTTTCATCAATATGTTCTGTTTATATAGAGAATAAACAATCACTACAAAATATTAGTATATTGAGCCACTAAAATATTAAGCGGCATCAACAGTCATCATTTATTTTTACTTCTGAGTATGTGGCTTGGTGCTCCCGCTGAGCCAGACTGCTCTTGTCTCTGCTGCTGGAGTCGGATCCCACTCACACTGGGTGAGAGTGAAGCCTCCTCAGTTACTGATTTCAGCACCACTCATTCTTAGAAATACCTCAAAGTGTGTTTTACCAGCACCTGAGGATCCCTAAATCTAGTCAAATTAACACCTAAAATGAAACATAGACTAATGTGTTTTTAACACTGCATTTGTGTATGTGTGTGTGTCTATGTGTCAGTCTGTCTGTCTGTCTCAGGTTTTCAATGAGTTTTAGTAAATATTAGTGGAAATTACTATTTTATACAAATAATTGGCAGCCATTATTGGCTATGAATAATGTTGTTGGTGTATTGGTATTTACATACCTTTTCTCACTTAAATTTCTCAATTACAATTTAAGGCAGTCATTATACCATTTTAAATCTGATGATAAGTCTTAGAGGGTTAAATAATTTACTCATGTCTCAAGAGATAAGGAACATAGTCAGCACTAGAATTTAGGTGGGTTAGGTTATGGAATTTGCTAGACAGTACCTTCCTCCATTCATCCCATCTACTGTGTAGCTTTTGTCAGTCAATAAAAGAGAAAAAAAAACACAAACTATTTAGGTGACTGTTATGTTATTAAATACAAATAAATTAATTCCTGTCAGAAGCAATGATTTTGAGCCATGGGAAATTTTATATATAATTATTTTTGAAGTAAGTTAAAAATACCTGGAAGTAATGTTTTCCATATTCAAAGTGTATATCCCACAGTAGAATGGACCAATTAGCTAAGTTTCCATCTAGTTTCTTGTTAAAATGTCAAGATTAAATAGGATTCATTTAAAGGCATGCAGTAATATATGGGATCTATTTAAAACAACTCTAGGTTGTATTTCTAATTACAAAATTGAAAAGATTGCTACTCCTAAAACTGTAGCATGTCTTTAACATTTGCCTACTTTTATTAGGCAGTCTGATAACTACTGTCACCCCAGTTGCAAAGGCCCTTTTGTGAAGATTTTTCCAGTACAAAGAAGAAACATACAGCATAAAAACAAATGGCTTTGATATAAGTGAACTACATATACACTGGCAGGCACTGCTAACTTAAGTACACTTACAAACCTAAGAATAATTTTTAATTTCTCACTCCCTTTGACTTCCATCACCCTCTCCATTCTTTCTCCCTAGCACCAGTTTCTCAGTATACTTTTGTAGATATATGCATGAAATTCCTTTTATTTTCTCTCTTTTCTCCATTGTTCTTGACACTGCCTCCATCTCTTCTTCTATTATCTTTCTTTTGAGATGTGGCTATGAAATTTTTTAACAGTACATTTTGATCTTTCATCCCCCCTTCATCCACACCAATTCCAGTTAAAATTATCAAGATAAATGTCTTCAATCTTCATTTTTAATCTGGTTTTAAATTCCTTTACCATCAATTGGCTTCAACTTCAGGAATTGTTTCTCATATTGTTAGACAGCATGGAGAGGTCTGTACCTCAGATGGAAGATCTCTATTTCAGTCCTATCAAGTTTAGTTGACAATGGAACCGGTTTGTTAAGTAGAACTATGTGAGGAAAGAACACCCTGACTGGTCATTCTAATCAGGTATTCAAGGTTTTGGCTTCCAGTGACTATATCAGGAGATGGTGCTATAGGTCAGGTATGTTGAAAACTAAATTTGGCAAAAACAACTGATGATTGGAAGGATGAGTACTGGAAAATACAGTTTCATATAGACCTTTTTTAATGGTGTAATACGAGTCAGTTCAAGAGGTACCAGGCAGAGGGTAGTTTTATCAGTCAGTGTTCTCCTACACTGGGTCAAAATGTTTGACAACTGAAACTTAAAGGAAGAGAAGTTTCCTTTGGTTGGCTCAGAGGTTTCAATCCATGGTCAACTGGACCCAGCACAGAGGAAGATGATGGAGGAAAACTTCAATTCGTGGTATCAGGAAAAGAAACAGAGGAAAATACCAGGAACCAAATACAGTCTTCAAAATTATACCTGCCAGATTTTCTACCTCTAACTAGACTGTGCCTCTTACTAACCTGCTCTTCCACTCACTCATGGGTTAACCTGTTGATAAGGTTGGCAGCTTTATCATCAATCCCCTCTCCAGACATGTTTAGATCCATCAAGTTGACAGTCAAGATTAACTGGCAAGTAGTAAAACTGCATTTCCCCAAACCTTCATGAAAAGTTAGAATTTCTTTTTTAGGACCACAGGAAGGCTGACTGCTGGCATGAAGTTGTTTAGCACAAATTTATGCTATTTGTGTGACCAGGCTCCCCAATTCCTCACTGATTTCTGAATGTTTCCATTTGACTTTTGTAGAAGAGACTTGCACAATGGAGTTTTGCTAGCAACAGTGGGTTTAAAGTGATAGAAAATGGCAAATATTGAAAAACTAGCAAAATAAGGTATGCAAATTGTTACCATTAATCCTGACATATCAATTTCATTAAGTTAAGGAATGCCTAGCAGACAGTGAAACATGTCTGGGGCTCCTGAATGTGTGTGATTGGTTATGGAGATAAGATGTTGACACAATGTGATGAGATGTTGACACAGTGTGAGATTAGTGGCCTGTTTCTTTCTGGTCTGTTCTGTTGCTGTCCTGTCTTGCCTCCATGTACTAAGCAGCTTTGTCCTACCTTGCCCTTTGCCATGTTTCTGTCTTGGAGCAAGCTCTTGACAGACTCCTCCCAATGAATTGAATTGAACCTTTCCTACTTTAAGTTGTGAATGCTGAGTATCGTGTCCAGCATTGAGAAAGCCAACGAGAGTAAAAATGATGATTATAGGTGGAAAAAATTCAAGCTCATAGATGATGAACCATAATTAGAAATGAGAAAAATTTCATTAATAAAAGTAAAAAGGACAAAATGATTTAGAATTTGTGTTAAAGAAAATGGACAAATGCATTGTTTTGTGGTCTTCGAGTAGAATTTCCAACCATCTATTCAGGTTTTGAGGATGTCAACTTTAGTACTAGCTCCTACAATGCTGACAAATTTTGTACAAAATTGTTAGATTTAGGCTTGGTTATGTTTACTTAAAACAAAAAAAACTATCTTTTGATCCAGTAATTCAAATTATTTCTTCCATCAAAATAATTGATGCTCATAGATGAATACAAATAAGAACTTTTATTATAATGTTATATATGAGAGTAACTGAGGAAATTCCTTGATACACAACAATAGAGGATTAATTAAATACCTAAGAATACATCAAATGAAGTGGGAAACCATTAAGAATTATGTTGTAGCATATTTAATGGAAAAGAATATATAATTATAAATGTTGTGATAAAAACATTGAAAAACTGGGTTCTTGTAAAATTACATAATTTTAAGATTCTTGGAAGGCTATAAAAGTACACATTTTTTTTTTGCGACAGGGTCTCTCTTTGTAATTCAGGCTGACCCTGACCTCAGCCTCCAACTCACATCACAGCAATCCTCCTGCCTCTTCCGCCCGAGTGCTGGGATTACAGGCATGAGCCACCACACCTGGCACTATATATGTGGTACTGGTTGCTGTTGGGCGTGAGTCTCCACACCCAGTACCATATGTGGTTACCTAGGATTGAACCTGGGTCCTTGCACTTGCAAGACAGGAGCCGGAACAACTGAGCTAAATCCTCAGCCCCACAAAAATATTTTTAATAATTATCATTGAAGATGAAATTGCTTCAGGTATTTTTTCCCTTATTAGTGTTTTTATATATTCAAAATATTTAGTGTTTACTTTTTGTAATCAAAAGATCTATGTTTTACTTTAAGGTTTACTTTAAAGTTTTATTTTACATTTGCTCATATTAATAAATAATATTTTTCTTCTGTTTGCCCTTATCTAAAGATTTTTAAATGAAGGACTGTATTATGTTCATATATATGTATTTTTATTTTACCACAAATTATATGAGTGATAGTATCATGGTTTAGTCATTAACAATTTTAAGAAACTACCTTAGTTTGAAAATTATTCACAAAGGACACAAAGATGTCAGTAGCAAAGCAGAGCTATAAAAGGCATAGTAGTCATGCCACCAAGGGCTGCTTCGCTAACCTTCTCAGTCTCACATCAATATCTGAAAAATCAATTTTCTATCTTTTAGATTTATTTTTAGTCTTATATACCTAAGATTAATTTTAAACTGGATAAGGGTGGATGTCTGTGGAGGATTATCTTATCAGGGAAACTTAATCTCTGGTGATATCTGAATTTTTATAATAGCAGGCAAACTAAAATTATAGAACCAAATAGAAACATTTGATACTTATTAATTTAATGAAAGAGAGGGTTAGTGACTCTATTTTGTTACAGTGTTCACACAGATAATTCAGGGAAATTTTCTAGTCATTCTCATGGCCAGTCCACTGAGCAATGTCTTGGATACCTCCAAAGAATTTTAAAAACAGAGAAACAGTAGAACGTATTCTATTCGCTGTGATTTAGTTACATCTATGGATACATTAATGTTTGAAACAAATTCCAAACTTCTCCTAAAAGAATTGTACAGCTGAAGCATCTGAACAAGTTCTTGTGGTCAGAGTAAAAAATGGTAAACTTTGCACCCATTACAGATTATAATATTTCTCTCGATATTTATCCCATAAAGACATTATAACATGATATTTGTGTATCAGAAAACCAATCACAATAATGCAATGGCCTTTCTTATGCAGATGAAAGAGAGGTCCAGCCATCTTTCCTAAACTAGCAGGTCAAGCAGTTTTATTATTTGTTAAAGAAGAAACTTGGGAGCCACTGGTTAGCATGGTGTCTGGGTGATGCTGTGATTGGGACGGCTACTCAGTGAAACAGAAAATTTCCTCACACTTTAATCAAAAGATATAAATTGCTCAGGATTTGATGATGGGGTCAGAAGTTTCATTAAATTTATTTACCTTTTAAAGCTACTAAATTAGTCTTTATTCCTTCACATTTAGCTAATGACAGAAAGAGCAAAATTATAAGATTAGTGAGTTGCAGTAGAAATGAGCTTTAACAAGACTTTATGTCTGATGGCCTCACAGTTATTGCAGAACCATCAGGGCCACAATCAGAAGACCCACTTTGCTCTGCACTATCCCTCCTGTTCCCCCAAACCCAGCTCCCCAGTTTCTGCACACTTTGATGGGCACTCCCACAGATCATCGTCCATCCTTCAATTAACATGTAAACTAATGAGCTACCTTTGTACATAGGATCCAATGGTTAGGAAACAGAAGCTTTGTGGATTGTACTTCACATCTTAATGGAGAGTAAATAGAGAAGATCCATTTCATTTTTATAATTATTAATGATACTAGTTTTGGACATTTCAATCCAAATCATGGTAGACCAAGAGGAGAGATGATGTCATATATTAATTCTTTTATTATGCAAGCACACATTTATTAATTTAATATCCACCGGACATCAGGCATAGTCCTCTTGGTAGCATACTAAGGAACAAACCTAACATGATCTTTTTGCCCTTTGGACATTCACTGTGGATGAGTTGGTATTTCAAAAATAACACTATAATTCACAACTGGAATAAGTGCAGTAAGTTCTCAGTGGTCCTGTGAAGATCTTTGATTAGAAGATCTTTGAATTAGGAGTTGTGATGACTGAATCAGGAGAATAACAAACATATATTAATAAGACAAAGGTAGGAGCGATGTTGCAATGTACTAGGTAGAGTCCCCAGAAAGAGCGAAATCTTTTTGAAGATTTGTGTCTGTGTGAGTCAGTCCTTTTCCTTCCATAGTGTCATGGTTTGGAAAATGCCTCCCACCAAGTGTCCTGTGCACAGAAGTGGGGTTTTCTGAAGGTGGGCCAATCATGGATGGGTGTATCTTCACTGACTGATCCTTCACTGTGCTTGTGTTTGAATGCTCTGTTAAGGAGCAGGGCCAGATGGAAGGAAAGCTCCCTGGAGCCTCTGTACGTCCTCCTGTCACTCCCTGTGGCTCCTCTGATCTCTCTACTTTCCAGGACTCATGAGTTGAACAGCTTTCCTCCATGAACGTTCAGTGACGCTGTTCTTCCATGGGGTGGGCCGAGCATGGACCAAGACCTTTCAAATTGCAAACCAAAATAAATCTCTCCTTCTTTCAGTTGTATATTTCAGATATTTTTGTACCAGTGAAAGACAAATGAGTAATACATACAATTTTTTCCTCATAGGGCCCCAGATTTAAAGCTTGTTCCATAATTTTATCTCAAAAATGCAGGATGAGATAGAAATGAAAAAAAATGTAAAGTAACAACATTTAAGTTATTTGAAAAGTATCTATGATAAGTGAAACACAATTTGCTAGATGCTTTATGTAAAGGTCATTAATAACTTAAAACTTTAATTGAAACACTGATTATATCAAATCGTTTAGCAATAAATCAGTTAAATGATATGCTCTAACTTCTGGTGCACAGATCTATTTAACCTATTGGGATTTAGAGCTTTCTCAGATGATGTGATTACTGTCATGAATCTATTTGGATACTTGACATTTCTTCGACATTTTTCACATGCCAATTTCTTTGAATAAACAAGTTTAAAGTTATAAATTTTAGAGCCACAGTAGTTAATTCTCTGGCAACACTGCTTTATCTGTCAAATGATTTTTACTTTTTGAAGTGATATTGCTCTTAAAAAAATGTAGCATTTTATGGTGGTTATTCTCTCATGTCACACATAGAAGGCATGTCTATATTACAATTGCATGAGAGACTGGTTCATTTTGTACATGAATAAAATGAGGCTGAGAGAAGCTAAGCAACAAGCAAAGACGAATCAGTGGCCAGATGTGAAAGAGTATGTATGGTGGTACCGGTTGTATGTGAGAATCAACTGCACGCATACATGATACCAAAAATCTGTTATTATAAAACCAATATTTACAATTAAAATTATGACTATGTACCATGCAACAAACAAGATTTAACAAGAATTTATCTATGAAATTATATCACAGGTACTCTAAAAATAATTCACTGTTGGCTTCATGCAAAAATGGTTAGTACCGGGAATTGAGTATTCCTATTAGAATTAAAATAGTTTGGAACACGTGCCACATGCGCCAGGATGAATAAGTCAGTTTTATTCATTCTGGTCCTTTTATCCATAGCCATAGATTAAAGCTATATATATACTTGCAGCTCTCTTCACTACATGAAAGATTTATAACAGAAAAGTTCCTGTTTGCCAAGTTTCTGCTGTAGCCCACTTCCCATAGCTCTTGGCACACTGTCATTTCTCAATAAATATTTGTTGAATAAATGAAAGTGAAGACAAGTTATTCAATTTTCTTGCCTACACAATCCCTTTTTTCTGAAATTATGCTCCCCGGTTGTGTAGGCAGTGTGTTCTATAGTTCTGCCCTTTCCACCATGACTGATGGAATGCATAATGGATGAAACTAGGGATAAATTTGGCCAATTACTTCACTGGTCTGAAAAGGTGGAATTGAGATTTAGAAATTTCAAGAAACTGTGCACAGCATTTGAAGTGGGTAGCATTAGATTGTGTAGTTTCTCTCAGTTTTTAATGAGCAAATACTGTAATTATAGAGTAACTGTTATCTCTGAAGTGATAATACTAGAGGCAATAAAACATGCCTATAGGCTTGTATTTATAAGCACATGTGAGTTATTAAAATTTTTAAATAAAAATGTTAAGAAATTAGTGTTAGGATCAAAAATGAAATGATGAGGTAAAGGGAAAGGGAGGTATTATTTTTTAGAATGGTATTTGGGTACTTACTAATTGAAGTAGTCACCTTTAATTAGAGATATGAATGGAATGAAGACTATATCTCCTGAAGAGTGAGATAAAAAGTGATCAAAGCAAATAAAAGAGCAAGAAAAGAAACTCAGAGGAAATAAAAATAGCTACAGTCAGCACAGTAGATGACAGTAGGAGATGAAACTGGAGAGACATTTTGGAGTCAGACTGTTGGGAGCAATGGGCCAGAGTGATGATGTTAGAAAAATATCCTAACAGCACTGAGGAACTGGGAGAGTTTGAAGAAACTTATCAGTTAAGATGTTACACTGACCAATAAGAAGACAACGGCTTGGAGTAAGGTGGTGAGTTGTAGATATGCTGATATTAGCTACATTCGGGATATTTTGATAGCTGAGCTAATTTGCTGACAGTTCTGATGAGAGGAGTTCCTAAAGAGAAAATGAACCAGCAAACTCATCAGGCAATGTCACAGAAATAGGAATACCTGGATAAAAGCAAGTTAGTTTGGGGTTGAAGTTGGTGATAGAATCAGAATTTAGTTTGGAACCTGCTAAATTTAGGATGCCTGTTACACATGGAGGAAAATACTGAGTAGATACCAGCATATGTGCCTATAGTCCAGCAGAGTGGCAAAGACCATTTAACTGGATATGTGAAGAGAGAGTGACTTGAGGTAAGCTTAAGAGTAGTCGTAATGTACCAATAAAGATAAAAATTAGTAAAAAAAAAAAAAAGAAAAAAAGAATAAATAAAAAGCAAAGAAGTAGCAACAGTGGACATAGACCACACCTATTATGAGTTTTTAAGAAAGAAGATGGAGAGAATAAATTACAAGGAGACTGTGGGACAATGAATTTTTGTCAGATGGTAGATTTATAGCTGGAATATGTGTGCAAATGTAGGCACAATGTAGAGGACAGTGGGAAATTCTGTTGCAAGCAAGAGGTTACATGTAGGACTAGTATCCTTGATAGGATGGCACAGAAGTTGTCTGGTTCACTAATGAAGGGGGTGAGTCTCGGTAGGAAACCATTTGTCTATTGTATTGAGAAAGAGGCCAGTGCATGGGGAATGGATTCATCTGAAAAGTGTGATGTTAAAGAAATGTGAAAGTGCTTTTTTCCTATTTTAACTTTTCACTGAAACTAAGGTAAGGTTATCAATGAGAGTAGGTGTTGGAGGTTTTTGGAGACAAGAGGTGTAAAAATGTCTATGCAAAGTATGTAAGAATGAATTAATTAGGGGGAAAAAAGCCCTTCCTGAACAAGAGAAAGATTAAAGAGCAGCGTATCTGCAGTCTGGAAAAACTAAGTGGTTTTAGAAAGACAAAGAGGTTCCAGCCCTGGATGCTCGCCCCAGAACTCTCATTACATTGCTCACCTTAGGGGATTCCTTTCTCACAAGTTCTTTCCATGCCTGGAAACTCTTTCTGCATCTGCTTGGCAAATATTTTAGCTAACTCAGAATCACTGCTTATTCTTTGGAACACTGTATATAGGAGATAAGCTATTGTGATTCACAAACGGATCTGTCTTTCATCCTTAGCATTTCCTTCAAAGTCCTGAAAACCTCTTCTCATTCAGTTAGTAAGAATTTTGCCTCATAAAAGCATATGACAAAAGATTCAATTTTTAGAAAAACACAGAATAAAGTTTATGCCATTAGAAGATAATGTAGGGAAATATAAAATCAGTCAGAGTCAGTGTGTTTATTTTTTTATCCTCTTCAGTCTCCACATGAGATAAAGATTTCACTGGTCCAGGAAGATGGAAATAGTTGCATATTAGTACTTTCACATGCTTAAAAATTCATGAAATTCATAAAATATTTAATATACATATAGAAAAAACTGACTAAGGGAAAACTTAGCTAGCCAGTCTGAGTCAAAGAATGAGTGTGTCTTGATCTATTTTATTTCACTGTAACAGATACCCTAGACTGAGCAAGTTGCACAAAGAAAAAAAAAAGGTGGTTTATTTAGATCACCATGTTGAGACAGGAAGTTCCAACTTAGGCAAGACTCTCATGCTGCATCCTAATTGCACACATGACATCACCTGTGGGAGATCACCAGAGACAGAGACAGAGAAAGAGAGAGAGCAAGACAGACAGAGACACAGAGAGAGAAAGAGAGAGAAAGAGAGAGAGAGAGAGAGAGAGAGCAAGACAGAGACAGAGAGGTAGAGAAGAGAGAAGAGACAGACAGACAAAGAGACAGAAAGAGAAAATTTTCAGTTTATGGAGAGGTAATAGATTTTGGCTTTTTAAAATCTTTCACTATCCTCTCCAAATGCATCTGTCCCAAGATCACAGGACACCAGGCTTCCCTTTCTTTTGCAGAGAGCACTGGCATGCACTTTATTGACCCCCTGAAAGAGGCAGGGATTGAAGAGAATTCCTGAAAAGAGCTGGTCCACAGACTCGGCACTATGTCTGCTTTAGAAACTTGTCAAATAATTTGCAAAGCTGAAACTTTAAAGAGTAAAGTAGCTCAAGGATTCCTGACTGGGGATGATTTGTTCCCGTTAACATAGATTTGAGGTTCTTACTGATTTTTTTATCTTTCTGCACACCTTAAAAGTGCAATTAGTTCTAGTATATATAGTTGATATCGTGAAATAGAAAATATTTTAAAGGAAAAAGGGTGTAGTGGTAAACAAAGAGGGGGAAAAGAATGTGATAATAATATAAAAAAGAAACAGTGTTTATGTATATAGGGGGTGGAGGGTTATAGTGTGGATGGGGGAATGGGAAAAAAAGAATCAAATTGTGTCATGTACTGGTACAAATTCTCAATGTTGAATGTGATGACAATATGTATATATAATGTACCAATAAAAATTTGAATTAAAAATGTACAATTAAATAAGTGTATGCAGCTATTCACACCCTAGTAATTATGTTGACAGTGCGAATTTTTGTTGCTTTTTCCAGAAGCTTTGTTTGGGATATGAATTGATTAGGGCAAAGATCATAAACATTGGAAGAGTTAAAGTCACATTAGTGACAGAAATGCTAGTAATAATCTTTCTTTAAGATACATAATCAGTAAAATGGGTAGAGTGTGTTGGGGGAATGAAACATTCCTACATGACTTTGGGTAAACAGCAAAAAATGCATCACATGATGTGGCTATTTGGGATTCAAATGAAAAGGAACACAGCCGATCATTACTGTATTGGTGGTGATTCGAGGGTGACAATTCTCCTAAAAAGCCAACCTAGTGTACTATTTTATCAGAATTATGGCTGTAGAAAAAGTAGAACAGTTTAAAAAGGAAGTAGGAAGTAAAAACTGTTCATAATTCTGTATTGATTTCTTTTAACAGGTGAATTATAAACTCAACTGATTTTGTTTGTGAAAAAAGATTTTAAAATCTTAAGATGTGCAGCTGAGGGTCAGATACACACATCCACACATGTCAGAAGAGCTCTGAGAGAAGACACAAGAAGACTTGCATTTGCAGTCATAAAAAGAAGCTGATAGGAGAATATCTGAGATTCTAACATCTCCCTAAAATATATTCAATTTCTTGACAAATTTGAAGATATTTTTGTCATATTTTCCCAATAATGATCAAAATAAAACAGGAAATTTAGAACTGTTTTTTCATGCACTCTCTCCAGATAAACTGTTGAAATTGAACTGTCTTTTTTGTTAAACTGTGAATAATCTATTATAGCTTGTCTTCTGTTGTGTTAATTTGGTGTGACGATGTAGACAGCCTTCTGTTCTTTTGTTTACAAGGTCTCTTAACTTTGTGACTCCCCTGGTAGTAATTCATATTTTTTACTAAAAGGTAACAGAGTTGGAAGTGAAAAACATTTATTTAAATTGTTGAGATTTATAAAGCCATGCCCATTCTCTAAAGCTGTGGGGTTATGAAACAGATAAGAACATATGGCGTGATCTATTATTTTCTCAACTCTAGTTATGTGGAAAGGCATTGTTTAAATGTCAATGAGGAAATCTCAAATTGCTCTCCTTGGCACAGTGATTTCTTGGGGAGTGTTCAGTTAAATTTAATAAAAGAACATCTTATTTTCTTTAGGTACTCTGGGTTTTGTTTTCAGTCTTTTACAATAGTAAGACATATTGAGAATTCCTTTCTACTCCTGGAAGTTCAATTAACCTATGACCTTTATTCCAGGGTATTTTATTTTTAAATATGGTGTAGTGTACTTTAAGCGAATTTATGGTATATTTGGATTGCTAGTGGCCATAACATTTTTTTCAGCACTGATAATTTTAATTCCTAAATTAAAATCCATTTAAAAATGGCAAATCAGGGAATATGTTGTCAAAAAGTATAGCTTTGTTCACTTTGTCTGTACTTCCAAGATTAATATTCACAAAATGCTTAATATTTTTAAACAGTAAGGGGCCAGGGAGATAGCTCAGTGGTTCCGGCGCCTGTCTTGCAAGCACAGGAGCCGGGTTCGATCCCCAGTAACCACATAACAATACTGGGCATGGAGATTCACGTCCAGCAGCAACCAGTACCACATACCACAGTGCTGGGCATGGTGGCTCATGCCTATAATCCCAGCACTCAGGAGGCAGAAGCAGGAGGATTGCTGTGATGTGAGTTGGAGGCTGAGCTCAGGGCCAGCCTGAACCACAAAGCAAGACCCAGTTTCAAAAAAAAAAAAACCTTCATATATATATATATATATATTTTAAACAGTAAAAAAATAACTACATTGAAGAGGAAAACAATGAATGAGTTTGCCAAGACAAAGTGTCTGAAAATACAGGTACTTTTTTAAAAAATTATTTTTTATTCTTTTTTTTGAGACCGGGTCTCACTTAGTAGCCCAGGCAAGCCTAGAACTCAGCATTCCTCGTGCCTCTGCCTCCTGAGTGCTGGGATGACAGGGGTGAGCCACCATGGCCCATACTGTGGTATGTGGTACTGATTGCTGATGGGCATGAGTCACCATGCCTGGCTTTGTTGTATGTGGTTACCTGGGATCAAATCCAGGCCCTTCTTCTAGCAAGGGAGGCCCTGGAACCACTGAGCTAAATCCTCAGCTCCAAAATACAGGATCTTATCAATTTTTTTGTGTACTAAAAGTCAAATTCAGAAAATGTGGATTTACTATTCATCGCTATGGCTGGCACTACTGCCAAAGAATGATCTACATTTTTAGAAAGTTCTGTTTTGCTGTGTGACTAAGTGACTGAGAATAATATGTAACATCGAACTGGTTTACTCAGTTTATATGCTTCTTTCCTTCCAAGCACACACACTAACACACACACACACACACACACACACACACACACACACACACACAATCCAGTTTATTTGCCATTTACTGCTTTGTCTTTTAATTCATGTCTTGAGTTTTAGGAATATTTTTATCATGAAGCATTTACTAACACTAAAGGTACTCATATTTTAGGGATTTAATCCATCTTCCCTAGAAAAATTTAATAGCATCAATAATCTCAAATGTTTTGTTACTCTTTCTCTGCTTCCATGGCCAGGTCCAAATGGCCTGTTGACAATCTTTGAAGAGATCTTCTATTTAAAGAAAACTCCATATGTCATATACTGTTAACATGGAGCTTGTCAAGAATGTGATATAGGTTGGAGAATTATAGCATCAGTTCCTGAAAAGATGCTTACGGACATTTTTCTCACTTAATCAGAGCTATTAACAACAGGAATTCCAAACTTGGATGAAATCAGGAGAAAAAAGTTACTAAAGAAAATGTAGAAATGATTCCTTTTGGGAAATTGGAATGAATATTAACTGTTTCTAAAGTTGATTGGCATGCTTTTATTTATCACTAATATAATGTAGTTATTAGGGTAATGGGATTAGTGAAAGATTATAACACTGTTGGGAGTTTAATGACTTTCATATGGGCTTGAATCATTTGATAACTCAAGAGTTACTTGCTCCACATATGGCAGTATGAGAGGTTAGACCTGCTGGCTTGTGCCTGCCCAAATAGTATACCAGCCCAAGTCTGCTGAAACTCCATGTCTAAGTCATTGTAAGGAGAGTTAAAATTCAGCATCAATAGAAATGTTTACATATTGAGTCAACTCCCATTTTTGTGTTTCTTATTTTAGGAAATGCACACTTTACCTCATCCTTCCCTTGTACCATGATCCTGAATCAGCGACAGATCTTTTGATTCTGCCTCTTGTAACTCTCTAGGGCAGTTGATAGCCACATTGTCACTTCTTTCTCCAATTTCTTTTTTTTTTCCCCTTGACTGCTAGATTTTAGCAACATATGCATAGTTCTTTTTGCTAAAAATAACTTAGAATCCTCCAATTTGCCAAAGTAATTTTATAAAATGTCAATCTAAACCTGATAAAACATGCTTAAAATCTTTCAATGGCTCCCTCCTGCCTTTATTATGAAATCCAAACACTTTAGAACAGGCTACACAGTCATCAGTGAACTAACTTTGGCCCACTTCTCCATTCTCATTATTCAGTCTCACGAAATATGCAATGCATTACTATGTATAATAGTCACCATTCCATGCAATAGATCACTAAATTTTGTTCTTCCTGCCTAACTGAAACTTTGCACTGTTTGATCATCATCTGTCCCTCTTCCTTTACAATCCTCCACTCATAGCCTTGGTGACCAATGTCTGATTTTCTATTGCTGTGAGTTAAGGTTTTTAGATTTCACATACAAGTGAGAGCATAACATATTTTATCTTTCTGTATGCAGCTGATTTAGCAAAATGATCTCTAGGTTCACTCGTATTTTCAGAAATTACAGAATTTCCCCTTTTGATTTATTTCTTTTGCAGTAGAAGCTTTTTATTGGGCATATGTACCATTAGCATTTTCATGCATTAGTCAGATGATGGACACATGAGAATGAAGATATGTTTGGTACATTATTGTGTTTTCTTGGATATACAGTATACACAGAGAGGGAATTTCTGAATCATACAGCAGTTCTATTTTTAGTTTTCTGAGAAATTTTCAAACTGTTTTTCATAATGGCTATATTAATTTACATTCCTACCAATAGTGACTATAAGAAATAAGAATGCAGCATATATTTCAAAATAGCTAAGCAAATGCATTTTAAATGTTTCCACAACAAAAATGATGTGAGAGGAAAAATGTTTTAATTAGACTGGTTTAATCACCACACACAGTAAACATATATCAAAACATTACATTCTATTCAACTTTACAATTACTATTTTTCAGTTTAAATTTTAAAAAACTCATTAGCAGTCTTAAAGAGACAGTTTTAAAATTATTACAGTGCTATTTCACCAATTGTATGAGAGAAATAGCTTTACCTTGAGTGTCTGAGGAAGCCAGTGTATTAGCTATTAAGGACAAATACGTAATTTTTTCACAGAAAATGTGACCATGAGACATCATAGCCTTTATGTAAATCCCTTCAGTCTTAAATGATGTTTTAATTTTGAAGGATATTTATATGCACTTTAATTATCTGGCACATGGTAATTCTTGAATCTTTGATTTAGATATATCTATCTATCTATATATATTTTTTCAAAATTATAGAAAAATTTAAGCATGAGAATTACAGTTAAGTAGTTTTAATTGTTCCTATTTTCCTCCATTTGTTTTATTATTTATCATTTCTTTTCTGTCTCAGTCCCTCTTGCTCTCACAGATGTACATACATGCACTATTTTCTCCAAAATTTTTAGAGTAAAATTGCAATACTATACTGATTATTTTAATTTTTTATTCAGTAAGAACAAGGGAAGGGATGACCATTGCTTGAGCAAGGAAAGACCCTGAATATCCAGAACCACCAATATTTATGAGTGACACAATCATTGTTCAATTAGAGTCAAGGGACTCTGCAAAGGAGCTACATGTGTTTGCTTGGGATATGTTGCTGATGCAGACAAGATGTATAAAAGAAGAGACAAACCATTCTTTTGTTAGGCTGGGAACAGACTTTGGGAAAGAGTGACTGCCTTCAGCTATGTGTTATTTTATATGGTTTGTTCAGATTTACATCTTAAAATATGCCCATTGCAGGGTTAACTCAAGTCCCAGTACTGCTGAAAGCCTGCTTTGGGGGTGATCCATGGGGTGGTCTGCCATGCACACTGGCTCAGAGCTTTTCTACCATTTTACACCATTTCCAACAGTTGATTAAAATGTCAATAGCTCTACCTAATTTCTAATATTTATTACTACTACTTGCTTTATTAAGTTTTAAGTGCTTTAGTCATTATTTATTGATCTCTCCTTGGGATTTTCATTTGTATTTCTACAAAGACTAATGATTGAGGACCTTTTCCAAGTACTTACCATACACCATTGTTATTTAGTTACTTTATTTTTGCTTACAAGGGTTAGAATGAAAGTCCTTTTACTTAACTACATCTCTGGCTCCTTTTTAATTTCTACTATTCTTTTTGAGACAGAATGTTGATCAGTTACTAAATTACACAGGCTGAGCTTGAACCCATGAACCACCTTCTTCAGACTCCCAGAGTTATGTTTTATTTTTCTAAGTGTTCTTTCAAGTTTTTCTTCCATTTTTATTAAGTATTTTTGTGGTTGCTGAGTTTTATATATTATGAACATAAGTCTTTGTCAGCAATCTATTTTTCATCTGTTTTATTTTTCTACCAGGCTGTGGTTTGTGTAGTGATCTGTAGGAAGTGACTGAGCCTAGAATCTTCTCCTCAAGGTTTGAGTAATGTGCAAGACCTGGCTCATGGGAATGGCTGAGTAATGTCTAAGGCCCGCTGTGGGGACATCATGCTGTCAAAGATCCCTCTTGTACTCAGCTCCCAATCTTCAGCACAAGCTGTAAGGAAAATAGCATAGAAGCTCCATGTCCTTGATAACTAACTGTAGCAGGGATGACCAGCCATGTGAATGTCCTACTTTGCATGTTATCAACCTAATACAAAAGAGATTACTCTCTCTTAAACCACCCCTAACATGCCTTTGTCAAACTGCGTACAATAAACATGCTGATCAGACAACATGTGGGAGATTCTCCACTGGGTGACAGCTTTTCTCTCTGTGTCTGGGTGGTTTTCTTAATCCCCTCAATGTCCCCACTCAGGTCTCAGGCTCACCTGGTGGTGGCAGGTTTGCATGTCTACCTTCATAGTGTCTTTTTTGACTGTTATATTTTTTTCATTTCTAATGAAGAACAAATTTTTATTCATTAAGTTTATTGGTGCATTAGAGCTATATTTTATGCCACATTCTAATGAGCAATTTAACATTTAAAAAAATTTATGGTGTGGGCCGGGAGTTAGCTCAGTGGTTCCAGCGCCTGTCTTGCAAGTGCAAGGACCCGGGTTCAATCCCCGATAACCACATACCATACTGGGCGTGGAGACTCACGCCTAGCAGCAACCAGTCCCACATACCACAGTGCCGGGTGTGGTGGCTCACGCCTGTAATCCCAGTGCTCAGGAGACAGAGGCAGGAGGATTGCTGTGATGTGAGTTGGAGGCTGAGCTCAGGGCCAGCCTGAACCATAAAGCGAGACCCTGTCTCAAAATAAATAAATAAATAAATAAAAATAAAAATAAAAATTATGGCTTTAGCTTTTGTGTCCAGTGTAAGAAATCCATATTGAATTCTAATCGATGAAGATTTGCCCTATATTTTTCTTAAGAATATTTAAAACTTTACCTTTGTCATTTAGATTTATGCTTATAATTTATCTCAAGTTAATTTTATATATAATGTAAAATAATAGCTGAGCTTTTAAAAATATGAATATTTAATTACCTCAGAACCATCTGCTGAAGACTTTTCTTTCACAATTTAATTACTTCGCCAGCTTTGTTGAAAATCAGTTGAATGACATGTTTGCTTCTGTGAAGCACATGAACTCCTGGCAAGTGTCTTGCCCATTCTAGCAAGTATAATTGATTAGATACACCAAAAAATCATAACTTTTGAGTGTATCAAAGGTCAGATCAACCACCTAACGTGGAATAAAATTGTCAAAATGGACACTCTGGATAATCATAGCCCACCAAAAATAGTTTCTCTCTCTGTGACAAAGTGCGGGAGGAGATTTGTTACTAGCCCAGCAGATTAGAAGAGTCACTTGTTTCTTCGGAGAAGTATCTGCTCAATTTGGTTGCCAATATTTGATTGGGTCTTTTATTTTGGGGAGATATAACTATTGTAAGTTACTTACGTATTCTAGATTGTAGTTTTCTGTTGGAGGAATAGCTGGCCAAAGCTTTTTTTTCTAATTCTACAGGTTCTGTCTTCATTCTGTTAGTTGCTTAGTTGCTTCCTTTGCTTTGCAGTAGATTTTACATTTGATGTGATCCCAACTGTTGATTCTCTTTTTAAATTAAGTTTATTATACTGTTTTTCTGTAGTATTGCAGATAATACTTGAGCTCTTGTGTTTACACTGTAGGTGTGGAACCACTTGAGCTAAATCCCTGGCCCTATTGACACATTTTAGGAATACATTATGATCACATTGAGAATTTATTATATATCTTGGTTCTCATTTTTTCTCATTCCCCTGCCCTCCTTTCAATCCCCACCCCTACATACATAAACTTGGTTTCCATTTTTAATTTTTTTCTTTCCCTTCTTTGCCTTCCCCCAGGAACCCCATTCTTTCTGAACATTTTCTTTCTTTTTCACAATACCGATCCTACATGTTGGACCTCATTGACTGCTGATTCTTGGTATGATTTCTTGCACCACTGGAGTTCTGTTCAGAAAGTCCTTGCCTACATCTATATCTTCAAGACTGGCACCTATTTTATTTTCCAGTAGATTAAGAATTTTTCTTTTACATGAAAAACTGCTCAATATCTCTGGCCATTTGAGAAAGGCAATTTAAAATGACAGAGATATTATCTTACCCCCAAAGAATGATTATCATCAAAAATATAATAATAACATATTCTGGTGAGCTTATGATATAAAAAGAATCTACCACGCTGTTGGCAGAATGTAAACTTCTATGTATTATATTGTTGGTGGAATGTAAACTAGTGTAACCACTATGGAATGCCTCAAAACAAGAAAACAAAACAAAACAAAACAAACAGAACAAAACAAAACAAAGCAAAAGCTAAAAGTAGGAATTCTATTTGACAAAGCTAGCCCTCTTCTAGGTATTTTCCCAGAGAATTAAAATATATTACAGGGGTACATGCATACTCATGTTTTTAACAACACAATTTATTATAACTAGATCTTGGAAACAGTATTTATTTCCATCAACATATGAAAGGATAAGGAAATGTATTATTTATGCATAGTGGAGAACTATGCAGCCTTAAAGAAAGATAAACGTGAGGCATTTGTAGGTAAATGGGTGCAATTTGAGAACTTAATCTTAAGTGAAATAAGTCAGACTTCAAAAGTCAATTATTGGATGGTTTCTCATAGAGGAAACATAAATAACAAAATTAAAAAGATATAAATAGGAAATAAAGAGAAGTTCATATACTTCCCCAAGTTGTACATTTCAGTACTTTAAAATTAGAACACAAAGATTTGTGTTATTATCTGTTTTTTGTTTTTGTTTTTTTTGCAGGAATCTTTTTGGTGTGTACTACATACTCTGCTATGAAGATAATAACAGATATAATAATAATTATACTAAATTATTTTTTGTTTATGACACTTTGTTTTATTTTTTTCATAAGATAAAAATATAAAAGGAAGGATCACTTACAAATTTAATATAATATTGGAGGCCAGGTCTGGGTGTTTCATGCTGGGTGTGTACAGTCAGTACATGTTTAAATATCGACAGAAACCCACACAAACTCTCTGGAGCTCTCTTTGGCAATAGTCTCCAGCAAGATTGGCAACTGTGATCTCTTTTTGTTGCCCTCCCACCTCACTGGCACCCTGTACCCCGTTTTGGTTCCACAACTCTGCACTGTGGTCTGGAAAGTGTTTCAAGAGAAAAGAAAGCCAGTGTGATTGCTGGTTTACTGCTGCATTTCCTGGCCTGCTGTCCAGTTCTCCACCTATTGTCCTCTGAAAAGAGTTGCTTCAAACACTTTATCAAGTTTTACAGTTGATTTTGACCAGAAGGCTAGTCTGACACGAAGTTACATGGTCATGGTTAGAGTACTTTATTTTCAAAAACCTGTGGTTAAAAAGCTGTAGCTCTACTAAACTATCTACAAATATAACACAGACAGAATGTATTTTTTAAAATGGAATGATAAAACACATTGTAATCTTTTACAATTAATCACATGAAAGATAAGTCCTGAATTTAGAAGGTTGATCTTTAAAATTCTTATATTTTGTGTATTCTACTGGCTTGTATCTTGTTATGCTACTCTGCATTGTGCTTTTAATTTTTGTTTCTCTTGATGGAGTATTTTAGATTGCTTGGTGTGTTATACTCATTCACTCCTAGGATAAGTGAATTCCATTCTGTACAAACAATTTGAACTGTAAAATAATTCCAAATGATGCAAGACCTGTTGAGGAATAGTTATTAATTGATGATAATATATAAGCATAGTTGCACTAGTACTTTTATATGTATTTATTGTTTAATCACTGTATGGTAAATTTCCTCAAAGTGTCCAGCTAGTATCTTCTCTTGCTCAAATCCAGATATCATCTTTTTATTATTATTTTTATGTTCAAAATTTCATACCCAATCATGTTTTTCCTACCATGTCATGATGAAATAGTTAAGAATGCTGTTCTCAAGATGCTGTGGCTCTTTGAAAATTGTTTGTGTTGAAATAACTCAGGTCTGTGGCCTCTGTAGCTGATTGTCTGTCTTCATTCTCACCATGTTGATTCTATCAGTACCATTCATGCTCCATCATCACTGTGCTGCCCGGGGAACTGGTTACTAATGACCTTCCCCAAGGTTGTGGCTGGGTCCTATTAATAATGACTACAGATGTTACTCTTACCAGAGTATGCAGGAAAATCTGAATAATAATTCACTATCATGATAAATTTATCATTCATATAAATTCAGGAGGCAATTTTTCAATGTTGATCACATTCTTCCTTCTCTACACTGCATCTAGTGAATCTGATAAAGAACCTAAATATCATCTCTATCTGATATAGCAAGATCAACCTTCAAGATCTTAAAAGAGAGTTATGCTGATCTGAAAAAAGAAAAGACAAGAAAAAAGCTTTGTAGGAGGTAGTGACAGACTTTTAAGGGCATGAAATAACTCTGGTATCAGCAGTAAGGGCGTGTAGAGAAAGTCACCCGTCATCACTCCTGACATCACAGGGCTCAGAGTCCTGTATACTCGAGATTGCATTATGGTAGAAACAAGGTCAAGAGCCTATATATCAGTATATAGAACAGCATATACATATGTATATATATATGTGTGTATGCATGTGTATACATATATGTATGTGTGTGTGTGTATATATATATTTATGATGTGTGTATGACAGGTGTGACTGGATTCCAAGGAACAGTGGTGGTCCAGCAGCCCAAGGACAGTAGCTGACTCTATGTACAGTTTGAACGAGGGCCACTCAAGTCACTATGAACAGTAATATGATTTCCATTTTTGTGAGATCACACAGAATAAATACTGTGCCAAGCAGCTGGAGTCATTTCTCTTCAAAGGGTGTCTTCTGCTCTACATGACAAAATCATGTCATTTTCAGGTAAATGGATGTAACTGCAGACTCTTACATTAAGCAAAATAAGTCAGATTCAGAAACATACATTGATTGTCATGAAGAATCTAGACAAAGAAATAAAGCAAAAACAACTTTAGGTTGTAAGAGAGCCAACTGGACAGATGGAAGAGGTCAGAGAAGGTGGGTAGATAAAGAGCAGCAATGGGGGAACACAAAATATGTTATAAGCATGTATTAAAAAGCCACAATAAGGTCCATTGCTCTGGATAATTAATAAGTACAAAACGGTCGATCTAAGTAGTGACAGAGAGAAACAATACATTGTACTTCTCCAACCCTGTTTGTAACCCACAGGTTATGCAAATAACCATATATTGAATGGTTATTTTTATATGTGAAACCCAAAATGAAAATGAGGTGTATCAGTGAAACTGATTTTGAGTTTGGCCATAGATTAAGATGAAATGAAATTTTCAAAGTGACAAACTCCTCAGTCTAAATGAATTTGATGCTTGTCAGGAGTTGTTAAGAAATTTTGACTCGGGCCGGGGATATAGCTCAGTGGTTCCGACGCCTGTCTTGCAAGCGCAAGGACCCGGATTCGATCCCCAGTAACCACATAACAATCCTGGGTGTGGAGACTCACCCCAGCAGCAACCAGTACCACATACCACAGTGCTGGATGTGGTGGCTCATGCCTGTAATCCCAGCACTTGGGAGGCAGAGGCAGGAGGATTGCTGTGATGTGAGTTTGAGGCTGAGCTCAGGGCCAGCCTGAACCACAAAGCGAGACCCTGTCTCAAAAAAAAAAAAAAAAAAAAAAAAAAGAAAAGAAATTCTGACTCATTCTCGTGGTTCTTGAAACTTTAACAAGAAACATAACAATGATTTCAATATCCTTGAAAAAATCAGTCTGAGTTTCTTTAATTTAATTTTTAGTTTTATCAGTATGTGTTTGCAGTAGGTAACGATTACATTTGTTCTTTTTTTCCCTTCCCCTCCCTATTGCCCCTTTCCTTCATGCCTTTGTCCTCCTCCTATTGCAAAAGGTGTATGTCCATGTTGCTTATAATCTATAGTTTATTTTATTTTTTAATATATATATATTTTGGGTTGATCTTTATAGAAAATATAAGCAAATGATTTAATAATGATTATGAAATAAAAGCCAGACACAGCAGCTTATATATTGAATGGTTATTTTTATATGTGAAACCCAAAATGAAAATGAAAATAAAAAAGAAAGAAAGGTACCAGGAAATAAGGAGATAGATTTTTGTGAAAGGAAAGGACATCAGGAGACTGAGGGAACAGGGGAGGAAAGGAGCAGAAAGGAAAGGAACAGGAAAAGAATTAAGGCGTGTTAGGTACCAGTACCAGCTTCTCAGAAGCAATACATACATTATGTATTGAAAACATCTGTGCATGCAACATAAAATTTGAAAAAAAATCTCTCAAAGATTTTTCAAGGAAGGGATGTGGCTCATCGATGATTCCACAGATTGAGCAGAAGGGAAACTCTAAGGTCTATTCAGGTTCTTCCTGTATCTAGATTCCTGACTCACTAGGAAATTTTCTTTTCCATAGTAAGACATGTTTACTTGTTTACTATGGAAACTTAATTTGCATCGTATCCCAGCAGTTGAATACCGCGTGTGTCCATGCATTCCTTTACCTTATTGCAGCAGTACTCCGATGTTCAGTAAGTGATGGTCATTTCTGAGAAATTTGAACTTTTCAGAATACATCTCCAACTCTTTAGGGAAAGAATAAGAAAATAAACCAAAATGAAAATGCCCATAGAAAAATTAAAAAAGAATTTTTACCATGAAAAGCACTGAAAATATAGATGTTTAGGGCTAATCAATAATACTGAAAATAATTTTTACATATCACAATATTCACAAATATCAGAAATATTGAATTCTCCTTGGACTATCCTTTATCAGTAATTACAATTAATGTAGCATCTATAGATAGAATTAAAGGCTTTTAAATATTTAGACTTACTGTAGAGAAAAATAAATAAGAATGATTTTTCTGCTTTTCCACAAATATATCTATTCTGAGTGACTCATAACCAAAATACAATTGAAATAAGGTGCATCATTCTATCTCAGATTATTTTTCACAAACGAAGTGGAAGAAACTTGAAAGTCTGGAAAATGCCAACTGTTTCTCTCTCATCCTGTGTACCTCAAGTCCATTCACATATATTTATCCAATATTTTTCAGCTTTGTTTTCAGATATTGTATTTATGTAAGAATTTGAGGAACTGTTGAGAGTCCAGAAGTTTTATAAACCAGGTTTTCTCAACATTAGAACTATTAATGTTAGTGTCGTATACATCTGCTCCGAGGCAATGCTGTGCATTGTGCAACAATTTGCTAACATCCCTCCTTTACTCCACCAGATGCTAATAATATTCACTCCACCCCCTATCCCACTGTGCCAACAACAGATATTCAATAGGTAGCAATTATCTCTATTTGAGATGCAGTGCCATGAACTAAACCTATACAGGGTTTGTAGGTCTCACAGAGAGGATTTCAGATTTTTTTCTATTCCCCAGAAAGACATACATTTTAAGAGGTGAGAGGACACAAAGAATGATAGAACTGTACACATGCCACTGGTTAGCACATAAGCCAAAAGTTGATAGACTGACCAGAGCACACTAATGTGTGTCACTTAATTTAACAAGCGACACTGCTTAGTGAAGTTGTTCGTTGCTTATTAAGTTTGAATTTGCCACCTCCATTTAGAGTTAGAATATTTCACCAAAATGGTTGGCTTGCATTATGACTTGCCTTGAAAAATGAGAAATTCTAGCAAAACCATTTCCAAATACCAAAAAACTAATCCATTGGGTGTTGGTCTTCTATTTAGGATATGCATTCTTTGTTACAATAAGTGACCTGTTTTTCCAAATTTATTTTATATTATCTATATAGTCCTTACAATCATTTGAACTTAAAAATCTGATAGACTTAAAGTTGAATCCAAGTTCCATACAACTCAAAGGAATGAATTATAAACTCTAAAAGATAATTATAAAAACAAAACCATAGTGATAGTGGAGAGTAGCAATTGGTAACAGGAAGAGGGAGATTTATTAGTTTCTGCAATGCAGTAGAAGCAGGTTCCAAATATTGCTAGTGACTTTTAGCACATCATTTGCTTATTAGGAATCCTTTGAGTTTTTCAATAGCTATTTTCAAACTTGAAGAGAAATAACAAAGGCAGTGCACAAATATTTATCAGGGCTGCAATCATACCACAGAGAGCAGATGAGACATTCTGAGGCACAGAACCTAATCTGGAGCCTCCACCTTCATCAAATAAATAGAAACTGTGTCACTCTCCGGATCACCTAAAGGTTATGCATTTCTCTCTGAATTTGTAACGGAATGCTTGTAGAATATTATGAATATAAATTTATTATCAGTCATGAATGTGATGCAAATAACCAGGAACAAGAAATCATCCGCTGTTGTTATTTTATTTTAAGTGGTAAATGTGAAGAGTTGTGCCTGAATAATGGATTCTCTTTATAAAATTCTTTTGAAACTAACCATAGATGTTTACATACATGAGCACAGAGTTGTAGTCTGGGGCTATGGAGTATGATTTGGCTTCCTTAGTGCTATTTTTAAATTAGTCCTTGTCCTTCAGATACATAATTAATAGATTTTTCATTGACTCAACCTGTTCCAAATAATCATCAATATAGTATTTAGAAAATAATTGTATAATTCTATTTCTTGTGTGGAACTAAGAATTCTCAGGTAACAATGCTAGGTCTCTGTTTAAGAAGAATGTACGTCCTTATCTAAAACCTACAGTATACAGTAGTCATTGGATCCGTTTTAATTTAGTTTAGCACATATTATCCTACTTCTTTGAAGAAAGGCAAATTGTGTGGTATCTGGAATAATTAAAAGGACTTTGTTATTTGCATCCAGCTACAAAGTTTAAGCAAATAAAGTATTTTGCAATGTGTTGAAATATTAATGTCAAAATTATTTGAAGGCAAAAGTATCCATTAATGATAAATCATCCATGATAAATGAATAAATATTTAAAACAAGAACATTATGTACCAAGCTCCAGTGTTTTCATTCTATTCATCCTTAGAAAAATCAAACATAAACATTGCACTTTAGGCAGTAAGAGGAAGTATTAATATTTCCTTTGGTGGGGTAAAATAATTCTCAATGTTAGAAAAAAATCATTATGAAACTATTTTTTAAAAAGTGGGTTGTATATACAACTAAGAAAATGCCATCATTGTTTGATGAGCTCTTTGATATTTATAATTCATAGTAGATTGAAAGTTAATTGATTTCAAGCTTGTTTCATGAAGCAGCTTTAGTTGTGAGAGACTTCTGACATTGGAAAGAGGGCACACTATCCTAGTCTACTCTCTTTTGTTGTTCTCTTTGGTATCTAATATTTTAATATTCGAGACAAGTTCATCTCCTCTGACAACAAATTAAGTAAATTTGAATGTTTTTTCTGGTACCGTCCGGGTTGGTGACTCTTTGAATGATGATAGATCACTTTTGTATTTAAGTCACAAAAGGAGAGAAATATAGTGCAAAACACATTTTCTTCCTGCTCTAAACGTCTGAAAAGCTCTTTTCTTCTTCTTTTGTGCCATCAGCAAGATTGTCAGGTGGCATTCTCAGCTGGAAAGGACTCTTGGGAACTGAACATTTATATTTCTAAAGCTTTACAGTAACAGACACTTTGGGAGGGAAGATTGGCTATAATCTATGTCTAAGTTATAATTTGATTTAACTTGATCATAGAATCATATGTCAGTGGAATGGAAGAATCCAAATTTTAAAGAAATATATATTTCTTCTGTACACTTAATCACAGTGGTAGCAGGTTTTTGTGATGAAAATTGCCAAAATGTTTCCAATATTTTTATGGAAAATCAAAGAGCATGAATAACCAAGATAGTTTTGAATAAGAACAAAGCTTTAGGATTTCTATAATGGACAAAGATTTTTTTTTAATTATCTTTATTGGTACATTAAATATACACATCATGATTGCACTCCATAATGGGGATTTGTACCAGTATAAGACACAACTTAATTCTCATTTTTTCCCATAGCCCCACCCACCCTACCACCCCCCCATATATATAAAATTTGTTTCCTTACTTTTTTGTTACAATCTCAACATTGTCCCCTTGGACAAAGATTTTTTAAAGTATGAGATTAATTATATAACTATAGTAGATAAGACTAAAGAATGCATTTAGCAGAACAGCTGAATAGAGCAAAGAAGCAGAATAGTAAATTCAAGAGCTAATCATTTATATATGATCTTTTGATTTATGAAAAAGTAAATTCACCAAATGGCATTGGGCTATCTAGATGGATATGAAACTAAACTATGGTTTTCATCTTCTACTACACACAAGAAATCAGTTCAAGATGTTCTGTAGCTTTATTGTGAAAGCTACAATAGAACTGCTTTGGGGAATTTTCAGCGTTCTTTGTATCCTTCTCTATCTTTTTGATAATTTCTCTATTTTTTTTCTCTCTGTTCTGTACAATTAAGATTTTTTAAAAAATTAAAGTCCCTAGTAATTTTGTTAGAAGGAACTAGATTTTATTTTGTATAAAGTGGGTAATTAAGTGCTTGTGTTGTGAGAGTTGGACTGGTCTGAGAAGGATTCATATAAAACAAGTCTCTAACATCTGTGTATTGATCTCTTGTGGGGAAGTTGCCAGCCATCTCTGATTTTACTTCCATTTTCTGTCCAGGGAATTATATAGGACATTGTACAGTGCTTGTACAACCTCAGGTGACAGCAGATCTCTGAAGCAGGTTTGTAGAAGTCAGCTAAGGTTCTTATGGTCAATACTAAAGAAATATATTAAAAAGAACATTTAAAAACTTTATTTTTGTTATTTGTTTCTTGTGATTAGGATATTAATGTATAATTTTCAGAGGGGACTAGGTTTCTAAGAAGACTAAGTATAATGAATTTGTATGTAAAATAATACCCTTTATTAAAATTGACAAAAACTAAAGTTCCCACTTTTGTATAGGGATCTGAGTTGGGAAGGATAGAATGGAAAGTGATTAATATTCTTGTTGAGGTCACAAGGCTGAAATGCTGCAGGATATCAGGGTTGGGAAATTCCTTCCACTTGAGATCGGTGTTTATTGCTTTCCTTTCTTTTTCTCAGAATTGATGGTTTTCTCTTAATAGTTTGGGAGGATTTGAAACTGCAGCGTTTTATTTTGTGATATTCCTGGCAGTGAAAAAATGCCAAAAGGAGTGATGCAAATGTGAAATTAATATTTTTAATCACCAAGTATAATTTAAATAATTGAGTAAACCAGCAAGAATTATTATATGGGAAGCCCATAAGTTACATAACAAAATTACATAAATAAATGAGAAAATTACTTTTTAATAAAGGAAAAAGATTCAAACTAAAACCAAATGTCAGCTGGAATTTCTGCGATTAAAGTTCAGAAGAAAATAAAGGTTGGCATCACTCACAGTTGTATAAAAATTATAAGCTATTTAGAAATCATTATTCAAGCACCTTTCCTGGTAAATAAAATCGTTCATATAAAAATTCTATACTTAAAAATAAACATTATGATACAAATTACACATATTACAGCCCATGTATTTAAAGTAGTGTGATTATGTACTGTAGTAGTTTCTCTGCTAAAAGTTTATCCAGAGAAAATGAAAGTAAGATTAGATTGTGACAGGACAGGGATTTAACTCAGTGGTTCTGGCACCTGTCTTGTAAGTGCAAGGGCCCAGGTTCATTCGACCCCTAGTAACCGTATACAACATTGCTGGGCATGCAGATTCAGGTCCACCAGCAATCAGAACCACATACCACAGTGCTGGCAGTGGTGGCTCACACCTGTAATCCCAGCACTCGGGAGGCAGAGGCAGGAGGATTGCTGTGATGTGAGTTTGAGGCTGAGTTCAGGGCCAGCCTGAACTACAAAAGCGAGAACTTGTCTCAAAAAAAAAAAAAAAAAATTAGATTGTGAAATACCAGTAAGGATTTTCTATTGCCTGGATCTTCTCTAAACAAATTTTATTGTACATGAACTAGATCATTTCATGTGTGTGTGTGTGCACTTTCTTCTTTGACATACATGCTACATTGGCTGCTTGATATATTTTTTCTCTAATTCTCAGTAGTTTTTCTGCCACTGAAGTTTGTATTTACCTCTACCACTTTATAGATTAGTAAGATCGATGATTACTTCGTTCTCTATAATCATCTATTTTTATTACCCACAGACATCAAAAAGAATTTTCTATTTTACATTTCTCTCAGAAGCATATTATAAAGAAAAATTTATATATAGTCCTATATCAATCTTATTTATTGAAAGTTGTATGAATTAGGCCAAAGAAGAATTCCTTGATAAGAAGTATGAAAACAATATTGGTTTAGCAAAAAATAAATTATACAGAATTGACTGGACTTCTATCTCAATGCTTTCTTAAAATAGTTTTCCCATTATTATTAGATATATACAAGTAAGTTAGATAGAATGTGTTATTGACATTTTATAAATAGGCCAAGTAGGTTTAGTTTTGCAGAAGTATCCTAAAAAATAGAATGAATTTCTGAAAGTACCTTAGAGAAAGACAACGGTATGATGATGTATAATTTCAATTTTAGATTTTGCAAGCTCTCTTTTTGGTCCTGCTTTTGTTTTGTTTTTTGAAGAAAGCACTAATGTTTCAGAAACATAGGTGTAATTAGGAAATTAGAATTGTGTGAGGGAAGTAAGTAAATCTTGTACACATGGAAATAAGAGGCCCAGGTGCTTCTGAAAGTGTTGCATTCTTGCATAGCTTTTCATTTTCCTTGAGTTGAGTAATGTTCTTTTGTCTTCTTTATATAATTATACATATGCATAATTTAATAATCTCTCAACTCTTCCTCAGTACTGTAAATGTCATCTAATATCTTTTAACTTTCATTTTGTATCCCTGGAGCCTACTTTTCTTATCCTGCTGGGCTTTTGTTTTATCTTCTCCCATGCAGCTACCCTGCTGCCCTGGATCTTTTCTCTATTTCCTTCATTTTGTTGATTCGCATCTGTTATAGCTTCCTGATAAAAGGCACCTGAGAAATAACTCCACCAATAACTTGAAAACTCCATGTTTGAAAGTGTGTCGATGATACTTTCATGCTAGATTTTGCTATACAGTCTAAATTGAAGATCACATTCTCTCAGGGATTGAAAGCATGCTAGCGTGTCTCTATTGTCTTCCTCGAGCTGAAACTTGATGAATCCAATGTCGTATCTCTTTTGAACTTTTGTGGCCATTTCTAGTCATAAATGTTGTTCTTCCATTTTTTTTTACTTAGTTCTTGATGGATTTTCTAACCATAAGTCTCATATTCTTTATATCTTCCTAGAATTTGGGGGAGGATTATCTTCACTCTTAATTCTCTTGCTCCTGTAACTCTACTTTTTCACATATCCCTTCCCTGAATGGACCTATTGGCCATTTAATTTATCAGGTTTTTGTTCTTAATTCCTCAGGTTTTCTAAAATATAAATGTGGAATACTGTTTTTCTGCAATCATGACTTTTAATATTAGTCAGCAATACTGTGATATTTTCTAATCAAAATAAATAGTCAAAGACTTGTAGGATATTTCCTGGTTGATAACTAATTAGAATTTGTTAATGCAGTCATTTTAGAAAAGTTTTCCCCCACATCTTGAGGGGTAGAAGCTTGCTCAAGCTAGTTGCCTTGACATGCATTTTCTTGGGGCAGACGATACCACAGTGGTGCACGCCAGGAAGATGTACGCGAGGTGGCCATTCATCTAATATAGCTTTGTTAGTCTGATCACTGTCCCTGGACTCTGACCCTCCCTGGCATCCAGCTCTCTACAGAAAGGAATTGCCATAGGAACATGCTTTCCATCTAGAGGTAAGGCACCTGCCAATTAGTTACTGGTTATAAAAATATGACCAAGGGGATGCCAGACAGAATGTGTGACCTAAGGCAATTCTCTGGGGAAAAAATTACAGCCAACACTCAGACTAACGTGGGATATATGAATTTGCCTGATCATTGGCATGGTGGCACACCCCTGTGACCTCAGCACTCAGGAGGTTGAGAAAAGTGGAGTGCCATAAGTTCGAGACCAGTCTGGACCACAGTGAAGTTTTGTCTGTAAACTTTAAAAACAAAACAAGACAAAAAATTATGCAGTGGAAATTATGCAGTGAAAGATATTGATATTGAGCAATAGTAGCATTGGTTACTTATCTTTAAGTACAAGTACTACTTGAGATCATTGCGAATATCCATCTGGTACCTCTTTCTAAAAACTGCTTTATTAAGTTATCAGATGGTCTGAAACAAAGAAACACATTACATTTTACCAGTTTGGTTTTGCAAAGACTAGCCTTAGGAAATAAAATTTAAATATTTGTTATGGTATTTTCAATGATGGTCATAATGCAGCAAAATCCTGCTCAGTTGTACATAGGGAAAATAGCTTAGCATTTAAGGATATTTGTTTAATTTTGGGGTGGGTTATTAGTGAATATTTTGGTTTCTTAATTATTATTTAAGTTTGGACTGGGGAATCAGAATAGAGCAGATAGCTTAAACAATAGATATTTATTTTTCATAGTTCTGGAGACTGGTCATTTGAAATGAGTGTGCCAATACAATCAAGTTTTTAAATATACTTCCATTTCTTCCTACACCAAAACAGAACAAATCTTTCATCTGTACTGTAGTCTGAGAGTTGGATAATTTACGAAGTTTAAATGAGTAAACAATAGCCAACAGGACCATCCTGTGAACTTTCTGAGATAATGTGGACACGATGTGCTGCTTATGTAACTATGAATTCACACAAAAGAGCTTACAGTATGATTTATTGTTTATAAGTTTCAAGAATAACAACATGTTTAAATAATGAATATTCTGGATTACTCATAGATGTTATAACTAGAAAATAAATGAAAATCATAGATATAGGGTAGGGTTTCTCCTAGAGGATGTGACAAGGATGGATATTCAACAGGTTTTATTTTTTTTCCCAGTTTATTTTATTTTTTGCAGTACCGGGGATTGAACTCTGGCCCTTGTGCTTTCATTGTAGGTGTAACACCCCTTGAGCTAAATCCCTGGCCCTTTACATCAGGTTGTAAAAAATTATTAAAATGTATTTCTTGCACACTGGCCATGTCAGTGCCCTGGGAGGCTGAGAAATGACAATCACAGTTCAAATTCAACCTGGAAATTTGGTGATTTAGAAGACAATGTCTCAGCTCATGATGTAGCTCACTGCAAAGGTCTTAAGTTCAATTTCTAGTATTGCTCTAAGAAAACCTATTTATTATCAAAGTGGTTACTAAATGGATATTCATATATACTCGTATTGAAGAAAGCAGAAATAGTTGAAACATGATTTAATCTGCATGATATATTTTTCTACAAATTTAAAGAAAACAATGAAACCAAATATTGGAAAGTTTCAGGTGTGAGTAGATAGATACTGATTCCAGGTTATGATGAGATTGCAAGGAAGGAAAAGAGAGGAAGATTTCTAGAAAGAATGAGCCACAATGTAACAAAGCTTTACTTAAAATTGTCTGCACATTTATATAGAAAGCAGTCACATTGACTCTATCACCTTATGGGGTGGAGAGGGAATAAAGATCCACTTAGAAGTATTACAGGAAAAGCTGTGCTATCAAGATTCTATTTTGAACATTTATCAGTTACAGAGCTAACATAATATAGTAAAATAGTATTTTGGGAAATTATATACAGGTGGCTTAAACTAGTTCTAGAATTTATAATTGATAACAGGACAATAAGCAATTGACTATAACAGAATTAACCTGTGACTTATAATGAAGCCCATGTGTAGACTGGAGGGAAGAAACTACTTCTTTTCTCTAATGGTCAATCAGTTTAATGGAACCAGCTGACAGCAAAAATGTCCACTTACTGAATATTTCTTTAACAAATGTTCCTGAGTTTTAACCTTCTAAGCTTGAGAATGTGTCTTCAACTGGGCATTTGTCTTTCATGGTCCTGGTGAGCTGCTGGTGCTGTTGGATCCCTACTTCTGACAGTAGTGTTTCTCAGAATTTATAATTAGTGCCTACACAAGGACTGTAATTAGTAACTGTTGTCACAATTTGATCTCGGCTTTAAGGATATCCCTAGGAGGACCACTTTCTGTTCTCAAGCTTTTCATTAAAAAAAAAAAAAAGATGTCAAAGAATCAACAGAAATAATTCCTCCACCTCCTATGCAACAAATTCCTATTCACTTTCAAGTTCTAATTCTATACAACTTCATCGGAGAAATCCACTTTGTCTCTCCTATATCATTATCTACTCTTCACATTCTCTTTCACAATTCTGTCTCTTCTTTCACAACCCTAACTACACTCAATTCCCCTTGTTGGCTTAGCAATGACATCTCAATATGTGGGTGAAATCCTCCAGGTAATTTAAAATATTCCTCCCAATCCGCCATAAACTTCTGCAATCCCTGGAAACACTGTTTTCACATATTTTATTAATGCTTTTCTCTGCACAACGATGTATTTGACAACTCCCTCACATCCTACTTGAGAAGTTTTCCTTTTGTGGTTGGCAGAGAAAACCTGACAGAGACCAGCCGACCAGTCCACACTGACTCGTCTAAAGAACAACTTCATTTTGAACCACTGAGAAGAGGTGACAAGAATGTTTCTATACTATCAACATGCTAAAAAAAGGCAAGTCGGATTTCCTTCTGACTATAACTACTGAGGTGTCAGGTTAAGCTAAGGAGGAGAATCCTGGGTCACTGTTTGATGACTTCTCTGGGGAATACCTTCTGTAGAAGAGCAATCTGGAGAGGAAATCCATCACTGAGTATGTCTGAGGCAGTTCTGAACTACCCTTCTGACTGATTATTAAAGCAGTGCTGTCCCAATGGAAATCCCGCCTTAAAAATGCTTCCTATGTTACACACAGTATGTGTGATTAGTATTCATCATGGGATACTTTTACTTTCCTACAAAAGGTCAAATATCCTCGGAGTCATAGAGGAAGGTGACATTCAAACTAAAAATTTTAAGGCAAAGCTGTTTACAATTCAATCAGTAAGGGAGAAATTTATACTTTGCTGTCTTCCTCCACTCTGCCTACACCTCTTCTAGATGTTCTGAAGTAGGAAGACCAGAATAAAGGCCACATATCTCATACCAGAGAGGGAAATGTAGCAATATCACATAAAAATCATAAATGTCTAAAAATGTTGAGGGAAGAAAAATCCACTGTATCTTTAGTACCAAACGGGAAAAATAAAGCCAAAGGAAATTTTCTTCTGAAAAGACCAAAAGGAACAATTTAAAATTAGCCATATATCTGATAATATACTGCTAACAATCATAAATAAATGAATGTGTCATGATTTACATTTACAAGAAAGGGGAACAATGTTACATGTAGTTGTTTAAAATTTCCATCCTCCCCATCTGGGAAGATTTTCCTATTTTCTTCCTTGACTTGAATTTCCTTGCTGATGTAGATGTTGACCAAGAAGAGAAGTCAGGATTACTCTGGAGGAGGATCTTCAAGGAAAGATCTAACTAGTAAAGATCTAACCCAGAAGTGATTGAAAGGAAGATGGAGAGACAGACCTCCTATGTTTGAAAGAGTTCATTGTTATGTTTTAGTTTGAGAATAGGTTCTCCTGCAGTGGGAGGCAGTGGGAGCAATGGAGTTAGGAATACGTGCACGCAACGGGGATAGTGGAGAATACGTGCACAGCGTGAAAGTAAAGGACAGGAACAGATGAACCTGACACGTAAATTCTTTGAGGGTGAATGATTCGTGATATCACTGCCGCATGAATTAAGAGGACTCTTCTCCAAAGCACCTGGGTTTTCATTGTAGTGAGTTTTAGACTCGTTGTTCTTAAACCAAAAGTATGGAGGTCAACATACAGGAAGTGGTTATATTCCCACGTGATGTTCAAACTAACAAACATGGACATAGATCAATAGTCATCTGAAGGGGCCGGAGGCTTAGCTCAGTTGTTCAGGGGCATGCCTTGTAAGCGCAAGGTCCCTAATTGATCCCCGTAACCACATACACATGCCGGGTGTGGTGGCTCACACCTGTAATCCCAGCACTCCAGACGCAGAGGCAGGAGGATTGCTGTGAGTGCAATACTCGCCTGGGCTACATAGTGAGCTCAGGGCCAGCATTAACTACAAAGCAAGACCTTGTCTTAAAAAAAAAAAAGTCCCCTGACAACCTGAAAGGACACCAGTATTATGCTGAATTGCTGAGAAGGCACTCACTGTCGGCCCTGGAGTTCTGCTCACCATTTGGACCTCTTAAGATACGGTAATTTCTTTTCAGTTACTTTAAACAAAGTGAAGCAAAATAATGAATATTTTAGTTTTTTATGTCACATGACTCATATTATTTTTCACAGACAATCGTAATGAATTTGAGGTCACTTAATCAATACCAACTGCAGTAAATTACAGATGCTACAATATTACCTTAGGCCATGTTATAAAATTGAGAATAAATTTTAAAGATGTGGAAGATACAGTATGATTTGAATTATTATCCTTGATAATTTTTTCCAGATACTAGACATGTTATTATTTTAAAAAGGTCTATTTAAGAGCCAGGGATTTAGCTTTGGTTCCAGCGCCTGTCTTGCAAGCTCAAGGGCCCGGGTTCGATCCCCGGTAACCACGTACAGTACTGGGCGTGGAGACTCACCCCAGCAGCAACCAGTACCACATACCACAGTGCCGGGTGTGGTGGCTCACGCCTGTAATCCCAGCACTCGGGAGGCAGAGGCAGGAGGATTGCTGTGATGTGAGCTGGAGGCTGAGCACAGGGCCAGCCTGAACCACAAAGTGAGACCCTGTCTCAAAAAAAACAAAAAAAACAGTAGAACAATGGCAACAGGAGGTACACTAATTTACTTATTTTAATAAAGTTTCTATAATTTTTAAATAGGAAAAATTACTTTTTAAATAGGAAAAATTACTTTTTAAATATATTATTATTACATTCAATGCGTATATTTAGAATAATATATTTCCCATTATCAGCTAATCCATTAATTGAATAACTTCCAAATTTTTGAATGAAGACCTTTTATATTCTATTGCAACATTTTTTTGTAACATAAAAATATACTAATATTAGAAAAATAGAGAAGTAATGAATGCTATCATTGTTTCCTAGAAAACTTTCCAAAGAAAATACCATTCTAGCATTGTAGCTATTAACAAAAGTCAATGATTAATTAAATTAAGTTTTTAACTAAATGAAAAGCGCATGAGTACTTAAAACACAACTTTGTATAATATTCTTTAAAGAAGTTTATTTAGTTGACTTAATCATAAATGTTTTGAGTCCTGAAAATTTAATTCAATAAGCAAATACATGCTGTTAAAATGACATTAAAAGTTTTAACAACATTTTTGTTGTGTAGTAGAAAAACAATTAAAATATTTTAGGAAAGTTAATCAAAGTATGTCAAAAATTTCTAAACAGACAAATACATGATATTTAAGAAATCTATTTAACACTGTATTTTTGTGATTGAATATAACTGAAATGTCAAACTATGTAGATATATCATGTGGCCATCAATGCTAATTGATTTCTGCAAGATAGTAGTAAGTAATAAGAAGAAAACTTATTTTGGCACTTAGTAACTTTATTTATTTTATCAAATTCCACAAATAAATTGGGTTATCTTTAATGATTAAGTAAACTGAAATTTGAGAAAGCTAAAATGGATGCTATGCATATACTGCAGACTGTTAGATAAAGCAAAGAGAGTAGTACTGCACAAAACATTTGATCTGTCTCAAATTATAATTGAAATTCACAAAAAAGATAGTTCTGGAAACATTAGCCACAGCAATTAGACAAGAGGAAAAAAGGAATAAAGATAGATAAGGAAGAAGAGTTACATTGTCATTATCTACTGATAACATGATACTCTATATAGAAGATTCTAAAAACTCAACCAAAGGACTGCTAGACTTAATTGGCAATTTAGTAGTGCAGCTGGATACAAGGTCAGTGCTCAAAAATCAATAGTCTTTTTATACACAAACAACATACTGATTGAGAAAGTGAGGAGTCAATTCCTTTCATAATAGGCTCTGAAAAAATGAAATATATACTAATCAATCTAACAAAGGAGGTGAAAGTCTTCTACTCTGAAAATTTCAGCACTCTAGAGAAGGAGATTGAGGAGAATATCAAAAATGGAAAGACATCCCTTGTTTCTGGGTAAGTAGAACCAACATCACCAAAATGGCTATATTTCCTTTACTACTATATAGATTCAATATAATCTTGGTTGAAATTCTAACAACATATTTCACAGATCTAAAGAAAAAGGATTCAAAAATTCATCTGGATCCACAAGATACCTAGAATAGCAAAAGAAATTCTAAGCAACAAGGATATTACAGGGGGGTATCATGATCCCCAATTTGAAATTATACTACAAAGCCACTGTGATAAAAACTGCATGGTACTGACAAAGTAACAGACTTGAAGACCAGTGGAATAGATTAGAAGATCCTGAAACAACTCCAGATACACTAAGCCACTTCATCTTTGACAAAGGGGCCAAATATCCTCAGTGAAGGAAAGATAGCCTTTTTAATAAGTGGTGCTAGAAAAACTAGACTACCATCTGCAAAGACTAAAGCTAGACCTGTCTCTTTCACCATACAAAGTCAAAGTGGATTAGAAACCTAAGTATTAAAATAGAAACACTAACCCTGCTGCAAAACAGGTTAGATGGAACCCTTGGAGTCATTGGCTATGGAAAGAGTTCATGAACAAAACCTGTACAGCATAAGAACTAGCGAAAGGAATCAACAAATAGAATCTCATCTTACTAAAAAGCTTCTGCACACAAGAAAGACCACCAACAGAGTTAAAAGACAACCAACAATATGGGATAAAAATTTTTATCAGCTGTTTCTCAGGCAAAGGGCTACTATCTAGAATATATAAAGGGCTTAAACTCAGCTTCTCTTCAAATTTAAAGACTAGTTTCAAAAATAGGCATCTGAAATGAATAGATACCTTTTAGAGGAAGAAGTAAAGCAGCTAAGAAGTAAATGAAGAAATGCTCACCATGACTGGCCCCTCAAAAGATGCAGATGCAAACAACACTGAGATTTCATCTCACTCCACAAAGAACAGCTGCTATCTCAAAATTAGCCAACGAATGCTGGTGAGGCTGCGGGAAGAAAGGAACCCTTCTCCACTGTAGGTGGGAATGTAGGCTGGTGCAACCACTATGGAGATCAGGTTGAAGATTTCTCAAAAAACTAGCATTAAAGGTCCCATTTGACCCTGCTATTTCTCTGCTAAGGATATACACACAAGAACTAAAATATCACAGCAACAAATGTATACCTATGTTTATGGCAGCTCAGTTTGTGTTAGCTCAATCTTAGAAAAAACCTAAATGCCCATCAACAAGAGACTGGATAAAGAAGATATGATATTTTTATAAGGTGCAGTATTACTCTTCCAGAAAGAATGATAAATTTGAGTCATTCATACTGAAATGAACGCACCTTGAGGACATACTCATCAGTGCAATAACAAGGGGAAAGGAAAAATTGCTGGTAAAAAAGGAAACAAAGCTTGTGTATATTGGGGTGGGGGTTGTAGGGTGGGCAGGGAACAGGATAAAATAAGAATTAAGTCATGTCATGTACTGTTACAAATTCTCAATGTTGAATGAGATCATGATATGTATATAAAATGCACTAATAAAATCAATTAAAAAAAGTTTAATAGCACAGCTTACATACAAAAAATACAGGTTTTTTTTTTTAAACCTTTCATTTACCTTCTCTTATTCTCTGTCTATAAATAGTGAAGAAATACAGGAGAAAATTCCATGAACTTTTTGATTTTCTTCTAAGACACAGTAAATACTATTAAATACTATTATTGCTTGTCCCAATTCTTGGGCAAAACGTTGAAATCTGGTGGCATTTCACCATTATATTTGTTTTTCTTGACATAGAAACCAGAGGTTAAGAGTATCATAAGAAAAAACAGGATCTTGAACTTGTATTTCTACTGAGGATTTTTGAGGATCTCATTGATCTGGGCCAAAGTTAAAGTAAAATGAAAATCTAATGTGTATTACTTAATCCTGAAAGTCAAACAAGAAAAAAATATGTAATTCAACTTCAATAATATCTTTAATCTTTTTTAAAAAATGCTTTTACTGGTACATTTATTACACACATTATGATCACATTCAACATTGAGATTTGTACCTGTGTATAACACATCTTGATTCCCACTTTTCTCTTTCTTCCTGGTCTCTTTAGGATCTCTACCACCTATATACATAAGGGTTGTCCCCCTTTTTTACTCTCAGAGTTTTTCACCTAACTACCTTTTCCTTTTTTCTTTCTTAAACTTTCTATTTCACATTATCTATCATACATTTTTGCCTTCAATTACACCTTGAATTTTTCAATTAAGATAAAAGAGACAATATGTACATGTGTTCTATTTATTTCACTTAAGAGCATGTCGTTAAGGTACATGCATTTGAGTGTAAATTTATCATTCTTTATGGCTGAGTAATACTCCATTTTATTAAAAATAAACAAATAAACAAAAAACAAAACAAAACAAAAAACTACATGTTCTTTATTCAGTCTCCTGCTGATGAGCATTTGGGCTATTTCCAAGATTTAGCAATTACAAACTGAGCTGTTATCAACCTGGGTGGACTATGTTGCTTTGGTATGATTCATTTAATACTTTAATATATATACCTAGCAGGGGAATAGCAGAGTCAAATGGAATCTCGAGTCCTAGCTTTTGCGGAATCTCCACATTGATCTCCACAGTGGTACCACCGGTCTATATTCCTAACAACAATGAGAAGAATTCCTTTCTCCCAAATTCCTGGCCAGCATTTGTTGTTGGTTGATTTCACAATGGCAGCCATTCTTTGTGGAGTGAGATGGAATCTCAGTGCTCTTTTCACCTGCATCTCTCAAATGAACAGCAATGTTGAACATTTCTTCATATATTTCTTAGCTGCCTTTACTTCTTCATCTGAAAAATGTCTGTTTATTTCAGATGCCCATTTTTGAATCAAGTCTTTAAATTTAGGAGGATGATTTTTTAAAAAAGTTCTTTATGTACTTTAGATAGTAGCCCTTTGTCTGAGAAACAGCTTGTAATTTTTTTTCTCATATTGTAGGTTGTCTTTTTGCTTTGTTGGTCATTTCTTGTTGTGCAGAAGCTTTTTAATAAGATGAGATCCCAGTTGTTGATTCTTTCTACTAGTTCCCCTCCTGGTATGGTTTTGATCATAAAATTTTTCCCTATGCCAATACCTTCTAAAATTCTACTTAATATATTTTGTAGCAGTTCTAGTGTTTCTGTTGTAATATTCAGGTTTCTAGCACACTTTGATTTCAGTTTGGTACATATAGAAAGAGATAGCTCTATCTTGAATGTTTCACAATTTTAAACCCAGTTTTTCAGACAACTTTTGTGAATGAGATTATCTTTTCTCCACTGAGGGTTTTTGGATCCTTTGTCAAAGATGAAATAGCTTAGTATATCTAGGGTGGTTTCTGGATCTTCCAGTCAGTTCCATTGATCCTCATGTCTGTTTCTTTGCCAGTACCATGTGTTCTTATCACATTTGCTTTTAGTACAGTTTCAAGTGGGGGACTGGGGTACTCTCTGCCATGATCTTGTTACCTAAGATTACTTTAGCTATTCTAGGTCTCTTGTGGTTCCAGATGAGTTTTTGAATTATTTTCTCTAGATCTGTGAAAAATACTGTTGATATTTCAATCAAGATTGCATTGAATCTATATAGTAGTTTTATGGCCATCTTGACAATATTGGTTCTTCCTACCCAGTAACGAGGGAGGTCTTTCTATTTTTGGATATCTTATTTTATCTCCTTTTCAGAATGCTGTAGTTTTCAGAATAGAGATCTTTCACTCTACTTTGTTAAACTGATTCCCAGGTATTTCATTTTTTGGATGCTATTATGAAAGACATTGATTCCCTGGTTTCTCTTTCAATGAATCTTGTTCATGTACAAAGGCTACTGATGTTTGAGCATTGACCTTGCATCCCACTAAACTACTAAATCTGGGGATTAAGTCTAGCAGTCTTTTAGTTGAGTTTTTAAAATCTTCTCTATAGACTATCATATCATCAAGGGATAATGACAGTTTAACTTCTTTCTTACCTACCCTTATTCTTTTTTAATTTTTTTCTCTTGTCTAATTGCTGTGGCTAATGTTTCTAAAATGTTGTTGAACATGAATGGTAGTATTGGATATCCTTGTCTTGTTCCTGATCTTAGTGTGAAAGGTTTTGGTTTTTGACCTTTCATATTGTGCTGGCTGTTGGTTTCTCCTAAGTAGCTTTTATCAGTTTGAGGTAAAGACCATCTATTCCAATTTTCTGTAAAGTTTTAATCATGAATGGTTGTTGGATTTTGGTAACAAAATGTGCATCTATTGAGATAATCTTTCGGTTTCGTTCTTGAGTTCCTTAATATAGTGTATTACATTTGTTGATATACAAATGTTGAACCATCCTTGCATCCCTAGGATGAATTCAACTTGGTCTGGGTTTATGATCTTCTTGATGATTTTTCTGTGTTTTGTTTGCCAGTAACTTATTGAGGATTTTTGCATCAATGTTCACTAGTGAGATTGACCTATAGTTCTCTTTTGGATGGGATCTTTCTCTGCTTTTTGAATCAGTGTAATGGTTGTTTCCAGGAATGAATTTGGGAGTTTTACTACCCTTTCAATTTCATTTAAAAGTTTGAGGAATAGTGGCATTAGCTATTCTCTAAAGTCTTGTAGAATTTAGCAATAAGGCCATTATGACCTGGACTTTTCTTTGTCAGTAGGTATTTAATTGCATTTTCTTCTTTTTTTTTTTTTTTTCAATTCCTTATTAACTTCTACAGTTTTCATATACTCTGCTTCAAGCAGAGTATATGAAAACTTAGTATTATAGTTAAGTATAAATTATTTGTGTTATTACCTGTGTGTTATATTTTGTTTTATTTTATATTTATTGTGAAATAGGTACATTTTATATACATATCATGATCACACTCAACATTGATCTTTTGTACCAGTATATGACATGACTTGATTCTCATTTTTTCCCATTCCCCTTTAATACATTGATGTTGGAGTTTTTAGCATTTTTATATCTACTTTGTTCATCTTTGGATGTTCATACACATCTAGGATTCCAACCATTACTTCTGTGTTTTTCATCTTTTTTGAGTACAGATTTTCAAAGTAGGTGTTTATTATCCTCTGGATTTCAGATGAACCTGTGATGTTTTCCCTCTTTTAATTCCTAATAGCATGGATTTGATAATTTTCTTTCCTTTTTTTTTTTTTTTTGATAAGGTTGGCTAAGGTTTTGTTAATATTATTGTTTCAAAAGAAAACAATCCTTCAATTAGTTGATTTTTTTTGTATCGTTCTGTTAATCACCATTGGACTAATTTGTGCTCTAATCCTTATAATATTTGCCCTTGTATGAGCATTGTGTTGATCTTGCTATTTTTTTCTAATACTTTGAGGTTCAGCTGTAGGCTGTTGATTTGGGTTCACTCTGTTTTCCCAGGGAATTCACTGCTGTGACTCTTCTTGTAGAACTCATTTAATTGTGTCTCATAGATTCCTGTATGTTGTATTGGCATTATCATTTAATTGTAGAAACTGTTTAATTTATTTTGCAATTTCTTCTGTGACCTATTGGCTGCAAAGGAGAGCACTGTTCAATTTTCACGTTTTTTAAGCTTCTTGGAATTTCTTTTTCTATTGATGTACAATTTCAAGGCACTGTGGTCTGACAGTATACAGGAGATAACTTCAATACCTTTGCATTTATTAAACATGATCTGTGAACTAGCATATGGTCTATTTTGGAGAATGACTCATGGACAGTCAAGAAAAATATATGCTATGACTTATAAGAGGGATATACTCTGTAGACATCTATTAAGTCCATTTGTTAAAAAGTTTGGCTCAGTTCAAGTAGTTCAGTATTAATTTTTGTATCCAGTAGATCTGTCTCTTTATGACAATGAGGTATTGTGGTCCCTCACTACTATGGTAGTAGCACTTACCTCATTTTTTATGTCCATTAATATCTGTTTTATATAGTCGGGTAGACTAGAATTTGGAGCATAAATATTTAAGAATCTCTTCATCCTTGATTGTTCCCTGTATGAATATGTAGTATCTTTTTTGTCTCCCTTAATCAGCTCTGGTTTGAAATTTACTTTGTTTGCAAATAAGATAGCCACTTCTGCTTTTTTGTGCTTTTGTATTGCATGGAGAATTGTTTTCCATCCTTTTACTTGCAGTTATAGATTTCTTTTTGGATTAGGTGTGTTTCTTGTACACAGCATATTGTTGCTCTTGGTTCTTAATCTCTTTTGCCAGTCTATGTCTTTAAATTAGCATATTGAAGCCATTGACATTAATATTTATAACTGATATGTGCTGATTTAGCCTGGTCATGATATTTTCTTGTTCTTGGCTCTTTTATTCTTTAATTTTCCTCCTTTCTATTCAGTTTCTTGCCTCACTCATTGAGTTCACTCTGCTGGGTCTCATGAAATTGTGACATTTATCTTTTTTTAGGATATTGTTTAGAATTTTTTGGAGTGGTGTTTTTGTTTTTGTGAAGTTTTTAAAATTTTCTCTGTCAAGGAAGTATCTCATTTCCCCATTGATTTTTGAAGGACAGTTTCTAAGGATACACGAACCTAGGTTGGAGATTGTTTTCCTTTAAAGTGTATAATACTTCATTCCATGCTCTCCTTCAAGTGTTGGTTGAGAAGTCGGCTGTGTTTCTTATGGGCTGTCCTTTGTATTTGATTTGTTTCTTTTCTCTGACTGCTTTCAATGTTTCACTCTTCTGTTGCATTTCTCATTATTATCTTCCTAGGTGTTTATATCATATCCATTTGGAGTCCTATTTGCCTTACTTATCTGTATGCCAAATTCATTTTCTTTTTCTGTGAAGTTTTGTGCCATTATATCTATGAACAGTTTTTAAAATATCTTTTGTATTATCTCCTGTTTCTTCCCTGACATCTATCAGTCTTATGTTATTCTTGCTTGTATCATCTAAGCTCTGTTGGATTGATTTCTCATGGTCTTTGGTATTTTCCATAAATTATTCCTTTCCTGTTTCTACACTGGCTGTGGACCTATCTGCTATGTCTGATATTCTATTTTCATATTCATTCATCCTACTTGGAAAACTTTCATCACTGGAGTTTTTTATCTCCTGGAAATCTTTTTGAAGCTGTTTAACAGATTATATTACTTACATAATCTGATATTCTACCATGTTTCTGATGTTTTCTTTAGGGTTGTTAATCATATCTTCCATTGTGGATACTATCTCTGTTTTCATCTGATAAATTATTTATGCTTTCCATTTTATTAGATCCTCTTTTGTTACCAGCTCAAGGAGTTTTTGTGTTTGAGCTTCAGTTTGCTCTATTTCCACTTTTTCTGATTTCCCTTGTGGTGATGACCTTTGTGCTGGGTTCTTGAATTTTTTTTCATTTTAATTTTTTTTGTTGTTGCTCATGCCTTTTAAAAATTTTCTTAATTAACTGATTTTATTGTTACATTTTATGTACACATTATGATTACAATTGGCATTGAAAATTTGTGCCAGTATGACATGTCTTAATTCTCTATCTCTCTCTTTTTTTTTTTTTTGCATTTCCTTGTAAGCCTACTATCCTCTACCCTGTACATACATATATTGCTGATATTTTTAGTTTAATTCTTAGCCTATCATCTGGGAAATGTTTATTGCAAGTCTTTTTCTTCTTAATATTTGGAACCCTTAGGAGATTACTACTTCTCGGATTATCCTACTTGGATCTATAATGGCCCTTATGTGATCTCAGTCTGGTATACTAAGGAAGGTACTTAAACAGAGCAATTGTTTCACCTTGATTGACAGAATATCATCAACAGTATCAAACACAGCACAGGAAATGACAAACTTTATCAATTACTATTTTGAATCCTTTAACCTTATGAATCAGATCAGTGACTATACCTCAAAATCTAGAATTAACCAGAAATATGGTTACACTATACAGGTCCTTTAATTTAGCAGTATCACCTGTTGGAAATAAAGAGTCACCAGGGAGTTGAGTAGGGGTGGAGAGATAGAAGGAGAGGGAGAGATTAGAAATAGGATTAGAAGTTCCATAATGATCACACAAACTGGGGGAAGCTGAAAGTGTCTAGAGGGTAAAATAGACAGAAAGGAAAAATACAAAATAGAATAGACTAACAACAGCAGGACCACTAGAAAAATGTATTCACCCTCTTATAATGGCACAGAAGAAAGAGAGAATAAGCAAGAATGAAATGTATTAATTTTTGTGAACTGACACTGATTGGTGGACAAGAG
>PVIR01003395.1:0-89283 GCA_004026965.1 Petromus typicus | reverse complement strand
GTGTTTAGCTTACTCTAGAGTAATGTATGTAGATTTCCTCTGTACTATAGCATATATTAGAATTTCATGCTTTTCAGTGCCTCAGTAGTATTCTCTTGTGTATTTTATCCATCTGTTAATGAACATTTGGGTTGTTTCTACTTTTTGGCAATTGTGAATAATGCTGTTAAGAATAAGGGTACATAGGGGCCCGGGAGTTAGCTCAGTGGTTCTGGCGCCTGTCTTGCAAGCACAAGGACCCGGGTTCAATTCCCCGGTAACCACATACAATACTGGGTGTGGAGACTCACGCCCAGCAGCAACCAGTACCACATACCACAGTGCCGGGCGTGGTGGCTCACGCCTGTAACCCAGCACTCGGGACGCAGAGGCAGGAGGATTGCTGTGATGTGAATTTGAGGCTGAGCTCAGGGCCAGCCTGAACTATAAAGCGAGACCCTGTCTCAAAAAAAAAAAAAAAAGAATAAGGGTACATAGCTGTTTGAGATGTTGTTTTCAATTATTTTGAGTATATATCCTACATCAGAATTACTGGGTCACTTTGTATATTTTCTTTGGAAGAATATCTGCTTAGGTCCTTTGAACAGCAACCCCCGCCCCCAGGATTAGGGACTTTGAGCTTGCAAGGCAGGGACTGCAACACTGTAAATCCCTGGCCTTCAATAACAAGTTTTTGACTACAAAGCTAGAAATCTCTCCCTGGGAATGGTACCCACATGGTTTCATCAAGTAGAACTGAGTGAACTTTTTAGCCAACGAAAAGAACAGATAAATGGCTCTCTGCACAGTACTTGTAGTTAGATCCAAAAAATACAAAATGCGGTTTAGAAGGAACATAGGATTCCCTAATATGTGGTTAAACTTGTACTGCCTTTCTTTACATCTTCATGGGTTCCTATTATATCAGTGTCCCTTTTTATGTACCTACTAAATTAATGTCTTTTCACCGTAACAAACGACTAATAAAACTTAACATCTTAAAACAGCATAAATTTATTGGACTGATTCTGTAAGTCAGAAATCTAAAATTAAGGCATCTGTAGGCCGTTTCTTTTTCAGGGGAAAATTCATTTTCTTCTGTTCAGCCTCCGGGGGCTGCTTAGGTTCCTGGGCCCGTTGCATGCTTCAGTGTCTGAGCTGCTTGCTTTTGATTTTGAACTTCTTGCCTCCTTTCTTAGGATTCTTGTGGTTACACTGCGGTCACTGGATAATCCAGATTTAATCTTCCCATTTCTATCCTAATCACATTGTAAAAATATCCCTCGTCGGCCAAATAAGGTAACATCCCTGTGTTCCCAGGATTAGTAGGTGGACATTTTTGGAGTGATATTGTTCTGTTGGTGTGTGTCAGAGTCCAAAGTGAAATTAAGGCCTTCAATATTTTCAAGCTGACATAATTTTTCATCTTAAAAATTTTTAACTACATCTCCTTTGCCAGTAGAAAGAAGATTTTCTGTGTTAACAGCTCTTGATGCACAGAACAGACTATGAACGTGGTACAGTCTCAAATAAACTTTGCGAATACAAAATACCACACAACAGCACTCCGTTTTCATTATTGTCATTTTGGTAACGAATTACAAAGATAACCAGAACAGCCTTTTCTATCAAATTATCTACGAAAACTAAAACTACTCATCCTACAGGATAACTGTAAGAGGCAGAAACACATCGATCATGCACTGGGCATCAGAGGCCCCTAAGTCTTCCTTTCCTGCGCGCCTAACGGCTCCCTGCAGTTCTTAGCTGGACCTCACAGCGGCTCGCCGCCGCACTCCGTGACGTTACGGCAGCTCACCACCCACTTCCGGCCCGGGAGGCCCCTCCTTTTCCTTTCCTCTCGCTCCGCCCCCGGAAGCTCCAGGCGCGGCTCTCCGGTCCTGGCGCGCGCTCGGTGGAGAACCCTTGTGCCGGTTTGCGGGAGCGCGCCTGCGCGTCCGTGCGTGCATGCGTGTGTGCGTGCGTGCGGCCGGGCCAGTGAATGCGCTGGCTCCAGGTGAGAGTCTCGCGAACTACCCCCTAGATCCCTGCTGGCGGGGAGCACGCCACGACTACCCCCACCGTTCGGGATCCGTTTGCGGTCTCCGGATCCTGGCAGCGGCCAGCACTGGGGTGGGTACTGCGAGGCCTGCGCGGGAGATCGGGGGTCGGAAGGCGCGTCCGGCCGCCCCCCCAGCCCTCAGGTCCGCTGCCGCTAGGTTTGCCCTGCCTCTCCGCGGGATAACCGCGACAAAGGCGTCTGGTGGGAGGACAGTCCTGCCTCTGGGACGCGTTAGAGGTGGCGTGGGGTCGGGGTCGATTCAGAGTAAAATGTGGTCGCATCCAGAGCCTAGGTTCTGATTGCTCTGCGGACTTGAACCCGGACCCCGAGACCTAAGGCGCGTCCGTTTGTCTGCTTACTTCATCGGTCAGAAGCCGGTCGTGGACGGAGCTTCAGGTTCGTGGAAAACAAATCTTTACATTGTGGCAAAATTTTTGTGTACTTCATTGACTATATCTACAGAAATGTAGTGTCACGTGGACAAAATGAATTTGAAAAAACCCCACATTTTTCCTGTGAATTTTAACGATGTGTGGAACCACTATTATTTCTGTTGCCGCCCCTTCTGAGCTGTACAAATGATGAGTATCTAAGAGGCTTTTTAGGCAACTTTGGCAAAAACTCACATTGATGGAGCACCAGAGAGTTATGCTCCAGTGAATTGTCATTGAATTTTAACCTTTCCCATTGTGTTGTAAAGAGAATCTTAATTATTTTATGAAGCTACCATTTTTCTTACTTTCCTGTAATTAAATCTCACTCACTTTGAAGTAAATGCTACCAGAGAATTGCTTAGAGAATGGGATTGTTGGATATATTTTCCTGTACATTAACCACCTGAGTGTTTAAATCCTTACTGTAAACTTACCTATTTGATATTGTGAATCTAAATTTAAATCTGACCTTTCCCAGACGGTGAGCAGTCCACCACTTCTCCTGAAATGTGACCACTCAGGGAAGCAGATGGCTGACGAGTATCATTTCTGATGTGTGTGGAGCTGGTGAGGGAAGAGGACTAGGAACTGTAAGGAAGCTAAGTTGAAAACAAGGTGTTTTCCTCCTTACATAGGTAACAATGAACAGAATTTGAGTTCATTTGCCAAGTATCCTAACTCCAGACTCCTTTGTAGAGTAAACCTGTATTTTTTTATTTTTATTTTTTTAGTTATTTGAGACAGGGCCTCACCTTATAGTTCAGGCTGATCCTGAACTCACTATGTAGCCCAGGCTAGCCTTGGACTGCTTCTGCCCTTTGAGTGCTGGGATTACAGGCGTGAGCCACCACGCCTGCAAGTAAACCTTTACATGACTAATATTTGTCGGTTCCTGCTCGAGGTGTTGTGGATATAAAGGGTGAGCTGTCAGTCTGATAAGGAGTGGATATATTTCCTCTGTTGTAGTACTAGGTATTGAACGCCTGGCCTTTACACTTATGTACATCCCTAGCCCTTTTTAATTTTTTTTTTTTTTTTTTGAGACAGAGTCTTGCCTTGTAGTTCAGGCTGGCTCGCTATGTAGCCCAGGTGAGCCTCGAACTCACAGCAGTCTTCCTGCATCTGCCTCCCAACTGCTGGGATTACAGGCGTGAGCCACCATGCCCAGCATTGTGGTCTATGGTTACCGGGGATTAGGCTCTGGACCTTGTGCTTGCAAGGCAGGTGCCTAAAACACTGAGCTAATTCCCTGGGCCCCTTTTTAAATTTTTTGAGACCCAGCTGTTCTGAGTTCAAAACAGGCTTGGGTTTGCCCTCTGCTGCCTCCTGCCGTAACCTCCCCTAGTCCCAGAATTTCAGGTGCATGCTATGATACCAGACTTTTTTTTTCTTTTTTTTTTTCTAAACCAAAGCTGGTCTGGAACTCCAGGGCTCTTGATCCTTCCATCTTAGCTTCCTAAGTACTGTAGCTGGTGACCACCACCAACCAGTCTTGTAGAGAAACAAATGTTGGAGATAAGGGGGAAATTATGTTGACAAGACAGATTAACGAGAGAAAAAATGCCATATTTTATATATAACATGGAGCCTTCCCGAAAAAGAAATGTTAAAACCCAGAGAAAAACCATTTTAAACAAAGCGTGGGGAATAGTGAAAACAGTCAAGCAAGAAAAGTTTTTAGGTCTCTAGAGGCTGTCAAATGGGAAGGCAAGTGCAAGGGGGAGCTAATGGAAAATAGGGTTCTCACAGGACGATTTGCACGATCTCAGCACCGGCTTTGTTTTGGATGGCCAAGAGCTCCCTGGCAAAGAGAAGTTATTCTAGTTTTTATTGCTGCTGCTCTGTAAACTATGGGAAACCTTTCTGCATTTGTTGGTTCTCAGTTGTCCTCCATAGGCTAAAATGGCATAAATTGGGGTGGCATTTTGTGAACTCCTTCACAAGGAAGGAGCGAAACTTGTTTACTATGAAAAACAGGGATTTCATATGGCTTGTGGCTGGATTTCGGGATTTCAACTTAGTGGGGGATGGGGCAGATCTGTCCTCCGAGAAAGTATTCTTTTCACAAGTGGTCCTCTTATCTTTGCTTCAACACATCCAGATACTCAAGGCTCATCTTCTTGGAAAGTAGCCCATTTGGTTTTTTGAGCAATTGTTATATTAAACCCTTGTTTTGTAAACCCTATTTATTGATAAAAATTCTACCTAGAAACTACAGCTAGCAAATCTAAAATCTTTTTTAGTGTCACAGCCCTGAACTGGAAACATCTGAACATTCCCTTTCCTTTAGTCATTACTTTCTTTTGCTGTCATGTGAACCGTGAACCATGACTACCCAAATGCTGGGATCCTTGGTCTTATTTCCCTCTTCCCCTGTGGTCCTGTATCCATTCACAAGTTGAGTATCCCTAAATCCACAGTGTTTCAATCTCAAACTAATAATTTGAATTGGCCAAATCACTTGTATTTATTTGCTAAGCCTTTGTTTCTTCATTCTAAGATAAGGGATGTATTAGAAATTTAGCAGTTCCTAATTTAATTCAGTTATATTAACACCTAAAATTCGTCATGAGACAAATGTGGGATCCTTTAAAGTTGACTCTTGGGGGAACTGTAAGGGTCAGGGTTAGAAAGACCATGAACCCCCCAACATTTAACGTTACCAGAGACTATGATGAGAAGAATTCATCCACACTCACACACAGCATGCATGTTGGAAAATTTTCAAAGTTAATGACTTCCAGAATTGTGAGTCTTCTTGCCAGAAATACCTTTGGATTGCTACTACCTTCTTTGGAAAAAGTGTTTGTTCAAGATGGGGGAGCTACTAGTGAATTCAAAGACTACTATCTAGAACTATCAGTTTATTTAATTTGTTGTACCAATAAGATTTAATTATCCCAGTTTACTTTGGTAGAGAAATACTACTGCATGATAAGTATATTCAGCAAAATAAGTGGTGATCACTGGAGTGTGATTTAACTGTACAAATCATCCTTTTAACAAATACTTTCACACAGGTCCTGCTGTTCTTGTAAGAATCCCCGTGATAAAAAGATCTTGTTGTCTTGCCCACTCTTTGCCATCAAAGAAATGAATACAATACAATAAAAACAAAATAGTTTAAAAAAAAGGCTTAGTTCCTAATCTTATGGAAGCAGAATAGAAAGAACAGCAGTAAATAATATGATCCTTTAAGTAAGCTTGCTTTAGAATCCTGGGTGTGACCGTTACTCCTGTTAAATTTTGGACAAGTTCTTTTCAGTTTCTTATTGGTAAATGGGAATGATAAAACATTTTAAAGTACATTGAGCTTTCCTAGCATATAGTAAATACTACATTTAGCTATGGAATAATAGCACTAATGCAAGGCAAGCTTGCTTATGCAAGTAATTTTTATGTCCTTAAAATTTAAACAAACCTGTCTGAGGAATGGGACCAGAATAATCTGGATAATGGATTTGTTGTAGAAGGTGAAAAAAGCTAGGAAAACATAAGCTTTTCTTTCAATATATTTCCCAGTAACATTAAGTGGAAGCATTCAATAAAAGTCACTGATAACTTTATATACAGATGTTCTAATTCTGAGCAACGGATTAATAAAAGTTTACACCTGTCAGTATTTTAAAGTTGCTTTTTCTGCTTCAGATCTCCTCTTCACCCTATAGCTATCTTTTATCCAGTTTTATAATCTTGTTTTCAGTTTCTTCAAATTTTAAGAAAACATCCCTTCTGTATTTGTAACTGATATTCCAGTGCTTCCTAAACTGTGTCCTGATTTATTCTAGTTTTACCTCAATCCACTAGCAGAGCAGAGTTGTCCTAGACAATGTGATATTGCCTGTGGCACCTCAGACTTAACAAAACTATCAATAGGATCACCCAAAGTGTAAACTTCCATTCCATTTTCTCACCTGTATCGTAATGCATTACTATTTGATTATAATTTCTCATGTGTACCAGTGACATTTCATGATTTTTCTGTACATGTTTCTCAGTATTACAAGTAATTATTTCGTACATTTTGCCTTTTGGATGTGCAACATCCAAACATATTTATTCTTTAGAACAAATAATCTTCTATTTTAGTATTTATTAGGTATACATTTTACAGTGAAATCTTTCTAAATATTAAGATGCACTTACAGATATTCCTGTTTAAATCTCATTTTAAAAAAAATTTTAGGGCCGGGGATATAGCTCAGTGGTTCCAGCGCCTGTCTTGCAAGCGCAAGGACCCGGGTTCGATGCCCGGTAACCACATAACAATACTGGGCGTGGAGACTCACCCCAGCAGCAACCAGTACCACATACCATAATGCCGGGCGTGGTGGCTCACACCTGTAATCCCAGCACTAGGGAGGCAGAGGCAGGAGGATTGCTGTGATGTGAGTTTGAGGCTGAGCTCAGGGGCCAGCCTGAACCACAAAGTGAGACCCTGTCTCAAAAAAAAAAAGAAAAAAACAACTTGCTAAAAAAAATTTTAAAGCTCACTTGTACTTTGATTAATTTTTCCTTCACTTATAAAATATATTAAAATGTACTGACCATTTTACACTGTTTGCAAACTTACTATCACAACTTCCTATATTTCAATTTTCTTAAGTTCCTCAAACACCTAAATAGGTACACTGGTAAATCTAATACAGAAAATCTTCCTGCGTCCTGACATGTTTATAATCCGAGTAAGTCTGTACTTACTAATTTAACCAGTCAGATTCCCTTAAGCATTTAGAAGTAATTAGAGTTAAAATTTTATAAATCTAAGAGCTGGGGATGTAGCTCAGTGGTAAAATACCTTCCTTTTGTGGTTCAGGCTGTGGGTTTGATCCAAATACTGCAAAATAATGGTACAAATTTATGTCTAATATATATAAATCTCTAAAATCATCGAGCCTTAAAGGCAGACAAAATTTATTTAATGATGAAATATATTACCACATATGCTTAAACCATTGTATTAATGTATCATCTCATAGTAATAGAAGTTTGCATTACGTGTAAGTCATAGCTGTCCTTGTTTTTATATCTTCCCTTAGTTTGCAGGGTTATTTAAACAACTAACGGCCACAGAGTATGCTAGCTGTTAGGGTATGCATTGTGTAATCTTTTACTACCTGACTTGATATAATGGAATTAATCCTAATTTGAAGAAAGAGAGCATGTAGTTGTACTGTTAGCTCAAAATTATTATAAACATTTAAAATATATGCTTTTTCTTTTACATAGTGCATTTTATTTATGCCTTTTGTATGTCATTATGGACTCCTCGCTTTCCGCCGGATTATTTTTATATATATTTTCTGTTTATTATTTCTTAGTGTTGAATTGTCTAATTTATAAAGTGACAGCCATTTAAAACTAGATCCTTTAATTTTCACTACCCTAGGCATATTTAAATTGTGCTTTTTGGCAACAGTAAAATATTCCAGTATGTTGATTGTTTTTGTTTGCCTTTAGCAATAAAATTAGTTGCCTTGTAGGGAATCTTGTACTTTTTTTCTTTTTTTTTTTTTTTGAGACAAGGTCTCACTTTGTAGTTCAGGCTAGTCTATACTCGCCTCAAATTCAGCAGTCCTCCTGCCTCTGCCTCCCAAGTGGTGGGATTACAGGTGTGAGCCACTATGCCTGGTATTGTGGTTTGTGGTACTGATTGCTTGTGGGCATGAGTCACCATATTCAGCTTTGGCTTTGTTGTATGTGGTTACAGGGGATCAACTCCAGACCTTGCACTTGTACGCAGGCGCTAGAACCACTGAGCTAAATCCTCAGCCTAATCCTGTACATTTTTAGTGGGTCATAGCATTAGAGATCAAATTTTGAACTCCAGATTATCTGTAACCGTGTGACTGCTTTGCAGATCACTGTAACATTATAAGGAAATAGCTTTTTAAGGTTATGACTTAATAATGTGATGTTTCTAATTTAGTTCCAACTGTGTGGAGTATTAAGATACTTAAAATACTTCTTTAAAGTTTTTTTGAAAAACTGACAGTACTACATGCATAAATTCATAGATCATCTGGTCTGAAGTATAAAATTTATAACAAAAACGGTGATTCCTGTCCCAGACTAGAGACAACCGTGTTCTATAGTCCATTTCTTCCCGAGTTAAACTTTACTTACATGCCGTGAGCAGTCTATGCCCTTAACATAGACTAGACACTTTTTGTTGTACCACAGTGTCAGAACCTCTCTGAGCCCTAATCCCCCTATCCCTAATCCTATCACCCAACCCCGGTCTGCCCCAAGGATAGAGAGCCCTAATCCCCCTATCCCTAACCCTATCACCTGACCCCGGTCTGCCCCAAGGATAGAACACAAACCTTCATTCTGATATTCACCCTCAAGCCTTTTAAATTTTCAGAAATTGAGACAAGGTCTTGCTGAGGTGCCCAGGGTTTTGAGCTTGTGATTCTCCTACATCTGCCTCCCACACAGACTTCATTGAAAAAGAATTTTGCAAACTATTCACTTTGTCAGCCATATCTTGCTGAATATAGATTTCACTTGATTTCTAACGAGCTAAGAAATCCCAGGTTCTTTTAGTCCAGTCTTAATTACTGATATTTGTCACACTCAAGTCACACATCACACTTTGCCCAATAATACATAGGTTACAGAAGATAAGAGTCCACAGAGATGTGAAAACTCACCTCAAGTGGCCAGATAAGAGAAATTTTGGAAATTACTTTTTAGGCTGATAGCTGCATTTTATTCTTTCTCAGACACATTTTTATCATGGATTGGTTTGAAGACCACGTTGAGGCTCCAAGTTTAATACAGGACTTGTTGAGAACACAGAGTTGGTTCAAAGCCCAAGTCTAAACCGTAGGAAGTCTATGTGGGTTCCAAGCAGGGAAGTAGGGTAGAGTTTAGGCCCTGTGGAATGCCAGAGTTCCTCAGCTGCTGATTCTGTGATTCATCTGGCAGGTGCTCTGATGAATGATGGGTTGGTGAGTGTTGCCCTTATACCCAAATTGTTGGGTACTCTTTCTTTGAATCCAAGTGAGAAGTTACATTATTTGTTGTCCTGGCACATCTGCATAGTGATGGACCTCATTTTCACTGATGTGGCTTTGGCACGTCGTAGTGTCTGTACATTGGATTTAATTTAAGTTTACAGTTCATGATTTTTTATTATCATTGTTAATGTACTTATTGATTTATCTGCTATGATTATATTTTGCACCTAGGTATGTTCTTTGAGTAAATTTGGTGTATCCAACATTTGGTGGTTATCTATGTGTAGAGATGAGTTACCAAGTCATTTTGCTTCATATTTGCCCTCAGAATAGAGCTGGTAATTAAATATTAGAGGTTTGACTCCGTCTTGCTAGTGCAACCTTGTATGTGTTCTTCAGTAAGAAGAGACAGAGTGAGTAAGAACTTTCTACTCCTTTTGCTTCTGCTATTTCTCTTTTTCTTACTACTCAAAATTGATCCTACCACTGAACCACATGCACAGTCCTTTCTGTTTTTTATTTTGAGAGGGTGTCTCACTAGGTTGTCCAGGCTGGGCTTGAACTTGTGATTTTCTGCCTCGGTCTTCTGATTAACTGAGATTATAGACGTGTGCCATAGTGTCTGATAGAGGTTTTTCTTTTCTTTTTTAAAAAAAAAAAATCATTATTGGTACATTATGAATATACATCATCATCGCATTCAACATTGAAAGTTTGTACCAGAATATGACATGACTTGATTCTAATTTTTTCCCCTTTCCCCCCACCCTGCCACCCCCACCCCCCTATATACATAATCTTTGTTTTCTTTTTTCTTTATTACTATCACCTTCCTTTTCTTTTAATAGGGATAATGTATTATTTTCTGTTTCCTCCATAACTACTGTGAAGGAACAGAATAGGACAAAGCAAGTATTGAAATGTGGAAGTTTGTCACTTTATCCCACTTCCATTAGAATAATGTTTAGCTGAGCTATTAGCTTCTCTTAAAGGTTTTAGTATCATCCTACTAAAGTGTTTCAATTTATAAAAGGCCGGTTTTCCTTAGGACTCACTAAGGTACCCATGTTTGTGATATGCCTGCTTTGATGCTCTATAATTTGTCAAATTAGTTAAGATTCCCATCATCATTTCACTATTTTTTGTTTTGTTTTATAATCTTTCTCTTTATCAATCGAATTTCTTGGTCTGGGAAAATTATGTAATGCCATATTAACAGAAACAAATTCTGGAAATTACTTTTTAGTTTGATAGTTACATTTTATTCTTTTTCAGACACATTTTTATCATGGATCGGTTTGGAGATATATCAGATGGTGAAGTGGACCATTCTTTTTTTGATAGTGACTTTGAAGAAACAAAGAAATATGAAAATAACCTAGTTTTTGACAAGCAAAATGATGACCCTAAAGAGAGCATAGATAAGGATACAGAAAATACGAACCTGACATTTGGAATACAAACAAAGCAAAATTATCTTACCGACAAAGGAAATGAAAGAAATGTGAAAAATCTTCTAGACAAACATCCTGTAGAGAATGATGAAGAAACCAGAAGTTCTTTCTCAATGACCAATTCAGGATCAAAGGAATCGTGTGATGCTACCACAGGACCTATAATACACTTACCCATTCCAAATCGAATTCCCAAAATTGTAAAAGAAAGTGAGGATAATTACTACACGGATGGGGAGGAAAGCAGTGATGATGGAAAAAAGCGGCATGTGAGATCCAAGTCAGCTAAGCCAGCTCATAACTTTAAAAAAAGCATAAATAAAAAATACTCCAAAATTGGTTCTTCCTCTTCTTCTCTGTCTTCTTCATCTTCAAGTTTAGGTACAGACTGTTCAGATGCAGGACCTGATACCTCTAAATCTCATTCACGTCCTTCATCAAGGAAACATACAGTAACCCTCTTATCACCAAAACAAAAATGTAAATCAGGAATAAAGTCAACGCGAGCACAGTTTTCAAGTACTAAGCAAAAAATTAGTGACAACACTGAGGAATCTGAAGACACTGTGACAGATGTGACTCCTTTATCAACTCCAGATACCAGCCCTGTTCAGTCTTTTGAGCTGGGAACATCAAATGACCAAAAAGTAAAAGTTAAAAAGCAGAAAAATATGACTCAAGGAGCATATGAAGATGCTGAGGTTTTAAAAAATGATTCAAAATGCTTCAAAGCAGTCAAGAAAGGAAAGGAAAAACATGGGTCCAGTCTCACGCCTAAGTCGCCAGTATTAGATACTAGCTCAGACCACCGGTGTAAGCAACAGCTCTTACATGACACAGTGGAATTGAATCATCTTTTAAAAGGTAATTTACTTTTTTTTTAAATTATTATTTGCATATTTGCTGGGCATGGTGCCCCAGAGCTATTAATCCTAGCATTTGGGAGGCTGAGACAGGAAGATCGCTGGGAGTGTTGAGGTCAGACTGACCTGCATATCAAGATGCTGTTTCAAAAAAAAAAAAATTGTGTATTAAATTTAAATGTTAACTTATCAAGTGCTGTGAATTTGCACTGATTTTTCTAATATTTCTAATCTTTTATTGATGTTTTTTTCATCTTTAAAACAGATTAATATTTTAGTAACTTTGCCAGATATTCCACAATAAAACAATAATCTGGAATATCATTTGCATTATTAGGTGAGATACTATATTACAAATCTATATAGGACTAGAAGTTTCACACTTAGTGCCCGAAAGACAAAGTGCTTACACTCTTCCTCAACCCATGGTGCTCTCTTCATTCATAGTCTACTAGAAAAATGTGCAGCAGTTTTTGTTATTCACTCCAGACATGACAGTGACCAACGAGAAACTCTCTCTTTCTCTGACTCTTTAGAGTGGAGAAAACTTTTTAAAGAAGGATCCCGAGCCAGTTCATACTTAGTGTCATTGCTGACAGTTGGGTTACACTCCATTCATGAGCCAGTCATTGGCGAGGGAAATGGGAATATTCTCCACCAGTCAGGTCCCCTGGCCAGAGTTTAGGTGGGAGTTGGGAGCAGAATCTGTTAAGCAGGAGGAGAATAGAAATACTTGCTAATGGGTAGTTAACTGTGTACAGCAGAGCTTCCCAGACTCTAAGATGTATACAAGTTGTTCTGCCATCTTAAAGTGAAGGTGCAGTTTAGTAAAAGAGTAGAGGCCAAATCACTACATTTCTAACCAGTGCTCAGTTGTTAAAAATAATTCAAAGACCATCCTCTGTATATTAAGACACTAAATTATTTTGTTCCATTTAAAATAAATACAGGTATCTCTTACTCTTCTAGCCAGTTTCTGAAGTTCAGCTAGATAAGCAAATCTATATATTTTAAAGTCTTACATGGGGAAAATAATAATCACACTTCAAATTTCTGGACAGTTAAAATTTCAACACAAAAGTTATGCTAAAGTACAGAAGCAAGCTTCATTCACACTGCCGTACTTAGTGCTGCCCTAAGATAGTGGGCAGTAAATGGTGCCCAGGGCTTTCAGGGAACAGGGACAAAGGCTACCTTGTGCCAGTTTGGAATCCGTAACTTGAGGATCTACTAAAGATTCTATACAACAAAACATTCTAAACACTAATTATGACTGTAGTGGACTATAAGGTGTATTTTATATTTTCAAAATTATTATTTACCTTCTGTTTACATACTGGCTCTTTTCAGATCCAAAAATGCCTTCATAAATTTTTCTTTTCCCCTATATCACTAAGCCATGATGGTGGAAGTAGTTGCACAGCCAGGCTTATGTTTGTTACGATCAACTTCTTTTTTTTTTTTTTTTCCCCTAGGGATCAAACTTAGGCCCTTGTGCTTGCTTGTAAGGTAGGTGTAGTACCACTTGAGCTAAATCCCTAGCACATTCAGCTTCTAATGCAGAGTTTTCTAGGCCCCTGTTGGCTCACATAGTTTATCTTTTTATAGTCCTTTGTAATCCTTTTCATTTGCCTGGAAGATAAATCCATTTAATGTTGGGAAGGTTATAGTGATAGTGATAGTGATAGATTTTTAAAGGCACTTTGTGATCCTATCAGAGAGAAACTGAGGTAGGAAAGCATGTATAGTCTGCGTTCTGTGAATTTAAAATTCTCATTGCCTTAGGCACAGAGCTATATCTAAAAAGTTTAGTGATTCTGATAGTGACTTTCTGAGTGAGTAAAAAATCCCTAAGTTTTACAGTAGATATTAGGCAAGAATTCAGATAAAGAGGGATACCTATAAGCCAATAGTGTTAATACTTACTGGTGTAAAATAACTTGTTACTTATTAAATATATTTTTGAACTATAAAATACTAATCATCTGAAAAAAAGATTAATAAAAGCATATAAAATAAAATATGCCGGTAGCTATGATGGAATGGTTTAAACAGTGATGAACTGGATATTTACATGGAAAGATGGAAAAAATTCTAGAGGCAGAATAAGAAAATTTCAGAATTCTGGGTGACCATAAAGCCAGTAGCCAATTCTGCATTTGTGGATGACATAACTGATTTATATTACTAAGATCCATTCTAAATTCAGAGTCCTGGGGTTCTGTGAGAACTATTAAAAAGAAAAGTCAGTGTTTATTGTCTTTAAAGTAGACCTTGAAATACTAGTAACCTTTCCTGGCCTCTTTTCATTTGGGAGGCTGACTTGAGGAACTTCTTTTCCTACTCTAAACCTGTCGTTGTTATGTAAATGTTAAAAATATGAGCTCAGAATTAGGTCTTTAATCTTGAGCTGTATAATCCTTAGGCAAAAGGAGCCGTAAAAATTGGAAGAGTAAAGCCAAGCCTGGTGGTTTATGCCTGTGATCCCAGGACTCTGAAGGCTGAGACAGCAGGGATTGGTGATTCAAGGCTAACCTAGGCTACACATAGGTAGACCCAGTATCAAATCAAAACCAAAAAGCAGAAGAAAACAAGTTTTGAATCAGGTTATGGCATAAACCTTGCATACATGGAGAGTATTAATTTGGAGGTCATTTTCATACTTTCTGTGTGTAAAATTATTTGTTCACTTGGGAAAAATCTCAAAGGCCAAAATAGAGACGTTCTAGAAAAGCATGGCCTCAAAATGTACCACACAGGCTATGTAAGAAATGATCACTAAAGGAGGTTTTTTGAGAAGAAAAACATATAAAAGAAATAAATGGATTTGAGGAAGCACTGATACACAGAGAAACTGATATTGATGCCAGCATGAGAGGGAATGTGAAGTGCTGGGACTTGTGCAAAGGGTGGAGCCTGTTAGACCATTTAAGAAAGAGAGTGTGATACGCATTGTGGATGGAGCTACAGCAGTAATAGCAGCACTGTGGGAGGCTGAGGCTGAAGGATTGCAAGTTCAAGCCCAGCAGGGCTAATTTAGCAACACTATGTCTCATAGTTTTAAAAATCTAAGAATGCAGTGCAGAGTCCCTGAGATTAATCCCCAGTACTGAGGGAAAAAGAAATGACTGTCCTGAAATCAGCTACTAGAAGTCCTAATCCAGCAGCTATCAAGTGCTACCAAGTATTACCAAACACTTGAGAAAGTTGACATGTCAACAGAGGGCTTATTCTTGTGATAAAGAACATAATAAAACTATTGAAAGACCAAGTTTTCAGTGCTTTTATAGGAGTTCTACAAAGACAAAACTATTTTTACTAGCAAGACTAAGTTTAGCCTGCTCATTACTTTCTAATACCAGTGGAGTCTTCCAGTAGTGTTGTGACATGATATGACAGTGACAGCCCAAGGTGCAGAAGTAGCTGTGAAAATCTGTCTTCTTTTGAGCCAGCCATTAAAAATTTAATGAAATTGTTAAATTTTGCGTTAATATTTTAGTTTTATACAATTTTTACATTAATATAATATTGGCGTACTGTAGAAGAATGAATAAACATAAAGGTTTCACTTTTAATTTCTAATATGGTAAATAATGATATACATGTATAACCTGCATAATCATTCTTTGAGAACCTCAGCCTTTGAAAGTACAAAGGAATCTTGAGGCCAGAAAGTTTAAGAAGTTTTATAAGAATGGAACTAGAATATGTGATTGTAATTTTTAAAGTTCAAAACTTTTAGAGAATGTTTTAGGGGAAAAAATTTTAGCTAAGTAAATCTTTCAAAACAAGAAAAAATAAAAATTATCAAGAAGACTTTCTTTTCTAAAAAAGAATAAGATTTTGTATGGGAGAGTCAAACAAGGGAATGGTTTTAACTCATCAGAAAACACTTGTCATTGTATTGAAAATGAAACCAAGATTACTCTTTACCCTAAAAAATTAAGTATACGCTACAGTATAAATGAAACTTAAGGAAATTTTGGTAAGTGAAATAATCTAGTTTCAAAAAGGACAAATATTCTAATTCCACTTATATGAGGTACTTAGAGTAATTCCAGTAATGAGACAGAAAGTAGAATTATGATTCCCAAGAGCTAAGAAAAGGGGAGATAGGGATTCTCCCCTTTCCATAGATAGAGTTTGTTTTCCAGTCGCAGAGTTTTGGAGATAGGTGGTAGTAATGGTTCCACAACATGATGAAGATATACAGTAGAACTGAGCTGTACATTTAAAGTTCAGATGGTAAATTTTGTGTTGTATTTTACCACAGTAAAAAGAAATGGAAAACAAAACACTATCTCTTTTGATAAAATTCTGTTGTGCTAACCATAGGTGTTCAGATACTAAAAGATTTGGGATAGAGGAAATAAAATCCAGCCTGAAAAGACATTTGAAGTAGTATAGGAGGCCGGGGATTTAGCTCAGTGGTTCTGAGCACAAGGTCTCAAGTTCAATCTCTGGTACCACAAGGCCAGGCATGGTGGCTCACACCTGAAATTCCAGCGCTGTAGAGTTCAAGGCCAGCCTGAACTACAAAGTGAGACCCTATCTCAAAAAAACACTGAAAAAAAAAAATAGTGTAGAAAAAATGAGAAGTGAAAGCTTAAATATAGTGTATCTCCTAAAAGGAGAAAATGAAAATAACTTTATTGGAATACAAAACAGAATTTAAGATACAAAAAGTCCTGAAAGAGACACAGCGTGTTTTTGTTAGTTAAATGGGCTTCGTATGCCAGCAAAACCTAATAGTCATTGACTTTGAACTTAGGATAAAAGTACACAGAACTAAGCAGAAAATTGCAGAAGGCTTAACCGCCAAGGAAGACTGGTAATCAGATCAAAAAGCAGAAAAATGTTAACTCAGAGCTTGTCCCAAAGTGTTCTCATTATCTGTCACGATGTTTTTCTTTTCTTCTCCTTCCCAATCCACTTCTTTCTTTTCCCATTCTTCCCCTTCTTTCTCCTCCTCTTCTTTCTTTGTAGTGCTAGAGATTGAATCTAGGGCCTGGTGCATTTAGGCAGGCACTGTGCCACTGCGCTTCATCCCCAGCTTCCTAGTCACTCACCAGTCAGTAGGCACATTACTCCACACCCGCCACTTACAGGAGAACTTTATTTTGACTCATGGTTTTTAAGAGGATTCAGTCCATAGTCAGCTGGCTCCAAGGCAGGAAGGCATTAGGACATAGGAGGGCCTGGCAGAGGATAATGGATCACATCTTGGTGACCAAGAAGCAGAGAGAGAAGAGTGGGAAGCGGACTTCTGAACACATGAGGCCTTTGGGAGACATTCTAGATCCATGCCCTTGAATGATGCCATCACTTAAATTATTCAGAAGTAGGGAGGGCTTAATGGCTTGGGATGAGAATCACCAGAATGCTTATTTACTCATGTGTCAGGTACCTGGCATTAGGACAACTGGAAGAGGAGCTGACCAGAATGTCCACATGTGGTCTGCCTCTCCGTGTGGCCTGGCTTCCTCCATTGGCAGCGTCAGGGTAACTAGACGATCTTACATAGTAGCTCAAGGTTCCAAGCCTAAGTGTTCTAGGAAACAATACAGGGATCTCATTGCCTTTTATGACCAGCCTTTGAAGTCTCATAGCATCATTTCTTGCTCACACTGTTGGTTGAAATACTCGTAAGTGCTCCCAGATTTAAAACAAAGACACAGATAGGAACTCTTAATGGGAAGAATGTCAGTGAATTTATAGATACCTTAGTATCTCTTCAGTTTTATTTTGGCCTTATATTTACTTGTGTTCCTCCCATATGCAAAACTGTATTCTCCCTTTTCCAAAGATGTCACCAAACTAGAGATCCAGGACCCAAATAGTTCTACTGAGATTCCTCAGCTGTTCAGGTACAATTGAGTGTTTTGAGACTCTTCGGCTGAGAGATGAGAGATGAGTAGTAGTTTTAATCCTAAATCCCATAAGTCCTACCTCTTTTATATTCCTCATACATTTTATTTGAAAACTGATCAATTTCTTTTTTTTTTTTTTAGTCTCATCTCTATCCTATCTTCTTATTGTTGATAAAATTGGTACTTTCACCATTTCTGTTGATAATGTTTATTTAATCCTTCAGTGCAGGAGGAATTTTCAGTTCTCCTTCTCACCATGGTCAGCAGTGTTGCTGAACAGTCTCCACTTTATCGTCTCTTACATCATCATCAGTTTTCTCCAGGCTTTTCAACAGTACCTGCCACCAGGGTTTGAGCTGGTGCCATGTACTTTAGGTTTTTTTCAGTAGGACTCTACTTCCTGGCGCCAGATTTTGTTTTAGTTACTATTGCTCTGTTAGCACCGCAAAGCTTGTGTGAAGCAACAATCTTGGATGACGGAAACACTAGGTGAGAGTGTCTATATGGCCTCTGTGTGTGCCTTGGCCTCTTGGCAGCATGGCAGCCTCATGGTAATGCACTACTTTTCCAACAAAGTGGGGAGGGGTTGATCTCCTATTATTACCTAGCTGTGAAAGTCATGTGTCATTTTGACTATACCCTGCAGTTACAAACCTGCCTACTCACCACATTCACAGGAAGGGAACAGGAAAGATGCCACAGAATTTCTCGTCTAACAAGTTGTTAATAAAGAAGAAATTGGGTAAATTTAGTTAGTCCTTTGAATTATGACCTTTGTTGCAAGTGTTGAATTTGATTTTTTTTTTTTTGTGGTACTAGGGATTGAACTCAGTCAGGCCCTGTGCTTCCAAGATAGGCATGGTACTACTTGAACTAAATCCCTAGCCCCTGAATTTATTTTAATCTTTAAAAATACAAATGTGTAAAGCACATTTCATTGTTATTTAATAGGGGTAACAAATGTGGCTATAAGATAAATTTTTTAAAAATTAATAAAGATTATTAATTGGAATGAAATTTCCAGGGATAGCATCACATAAATTTTAAAAGTGTTATATGTTAGACAGCTAAGATGAAAATAAAGCTGATAATCTAGTAATTGATGTCAGATGGATGCAGAAGTGGCTCTAATGAAAGCAGACTAAAGTATGTGTGAAGAGTTCAACACAATTACTTTGCTAAGGATAATGGACAAGCAATATTTCTAGATACATAAATTTAAATATATGTATTAATAAAGTGCATCTGTATCCCTGAAATTTTATTCAAGTTAGACTTTTTCAGGTTATTTTTGTTGAAAAAAAGCATGGGTCATAGATTTGTGGTTTCCAGTTATTAACACAAAGTATGTAGCGTTATACTAAAGCATATTATAAACCATGTAGCCACTTTAGAAAAATGTAATAGTAGTACTTGCAGTCATTATATAAGCATTCCACATATATTTTTTCAACAGTAAAAATTAGAATGCAGGGTTTGTTTTTGTTTTTAGCTGAATTAGATTAATTGTCTTTCTAAAAATAATTTACTGCTATAATTTACTTTTAAAATGTCTAGGAAAAATATCTCAGCTTTCATTAGAATTACTAGCTTCCTGTATAGCTAAATTAACTTAGAAACCTTATTCTACAAAATAGCTGTCTCTTAGAAGCAAGATGATATATATAGAACATCTATATCTGTCTAGATATATCCTGTAAGGGTTTTATCCTTAACCTGATATGTTTTTCAGCAAATTACCAACTAGAATTAATTTCTTAATTTTTCCTTTGAGAAAGCCTATGAATGTGTTTGTTTTTTTGTAATTTTTATAATTTTAGATAGTTTAGGGATTAAATACAGGTCAAATTACTGTTTTTGTGACCTTGCCCAAATGGCATAACTTTGATGCAGCATACTTATTTTTAATTGTGGATTACAAACAACCCTTTGCCTACAGTACCATGTTTTTGACAGCATGAAATGCGTAGTGAGTAAAAGAAATAAAAAAGATAATCAAGGAAAGCCAGGTACGGTGACACATGCCTGTAATCCCAGCACACTGGGAGACTAGGACAAGGGATTGCAAGCTTGACCCTGTCACCAGCAATTTTGAAAGACTTGTGTCTGGGAAAGTAGCCCAATGGTGCCATGCTTGCCTAGCAAGCCAAAGTCCTGAGTTTGATGGCCGGTACCAGAAAAACAAAACAAACAAACCTATGTCAAAATAAGAAATAAAGGAAGGTGGGGATGTAGCTAAACCCAAAGGTTCTGGGTTCAGTCTCCAGTAACATCGGATAGGAGAAAGGGATAGTTAAGGAAAAATAATTAGTAGTTTTCTAAACTGTTCTATTAACGCCCCCCAAAAATTCAATTTGCCTATCTGTTAATCTGATATAATGTATTTTGTTTTAGTACAGACCCAACTGGAACCATTCATCAAATTCTGTGTTTTTAGTGGCTTTTCACAAGTGTTTAATGTGCTTATAATATGGAAACGAATCTAAGCATTTTGATAAATATTCATTTGATAGTCATGTACAAATATTTTTCTTGGCTAAAACATCTTTTACGTAATATATTCATGTTAATGTTTAAGAAAAGATGTGATTTTTTACAGTAGAAATAGTTGTCTTAATGGCAATATTAAGATCCATAAATCTTGTTTATTTTAAGGTTCATAGTTTCAGGATATTCTGAGTTTATTTGCCATTCTTTCCCCTCAGTTTTTGCTGAATTTTTTTTAAGTATGCCTTTCAGCTAACAAAAACTAAAGTATTGTACTAACCCTCAACCCTGAAGTTTCTAAACTCCCCAACTATTGAATTGCCATAATGAAATATAAAGTTTATACAACAAAATGTTTCGACAAAGTAAACGTGTAAGAAGGGTATTACTACATATCTTTATTATTCAGCTATTCTTTTATTCTCTATGCTGCCTTTATGCTGGGAGAATCCAGTAAGCATAAATCTTAAAGCTGTATCTGGTTTTTTTCTATACACAGTTGTAATCTGGGATTCATCAGCATTATTTCATACTTTCTCACAAATTAATATAGCTTATATATATTTTTTGTTTGTTTTTGAGACAGGGTCTCACTTTGTGGTTCAGGCTGGCCCTGAGCTCAGCCTCAAACTCACATCACAGCAATCCTCCTGCCTCTGCCTCCCAAGTGCTGGGATTACAGGCGTGAGCCACCACGCCCGGCACTAATAAAGTTTATATTTTTAAAGGTTAGAGCATATTGCCATCAGAGCTGTTGTGTTTAGCTGTTTTCACTTTTTGTTGTTCTGTAGCTTTCCTGGAATTAGATAAAAAGGAGCCACAAAAACATCACTTTGATCAGCCTTCAGTAGTACCTAGGAAAAACTATTCTTTTACAAGGGAAGAGGTGAGACAGATTGATCGGGAAAATCAGAGGCTTTTGAAAGAACTGTCAAGACAGGCTGAAAAACCAGGAAACAGGAGTGCAATTCCCAGAAGATCAGTTGGTCATCCCCCTAAATTATATCACAGTGCTCTCAACAGACAGAAGGAGCAGCAAAGGATTGAAAGAGAAAATTTGGTAAGTAACAAGTCTTTTGTCTGTAATAGAAAATGCATTTATACTGGTTCATAAATACAGCTTATAGGAAACCTAACTACAGCTGAGTTTTAAAGCCTAGTTACATGAAAGTCGATATGAGATATATTGAGAAAATATATAATGAGCTCTAGATCTGGAAGATGTGCTATGTGTCATTTATCTGGCAGACTGTTGAAGAACCATGAAAGGAAGATACCTAACATTCCATTATTTATTTGGCTAGATCAGCTAAATTGCTGCATTACTATAGGAAGTAATAACCAAGAATCTGATGCATTATATATGTTCTGTGAAATACTTTACTAGCTAAATCTGTTTTACTTCAGTGTATCCTGGAAAGCTAAAATTTATTTATTTATTTTAAAGGCTAAATATATGTTGAAATGGTTCAATTTAGTAGCCTACTGGTATGCATGAAACAATTTATAAGTAATTACAATTTGATATTCTAAAAGAATATATACGAAGGCAGTTGAAAATCTTCACATTTAATACTACTGTGATAGCATATCCTTTTTTCTTCATAAAGCGTGGTTCATAATCATTGCTATTTTTTGAACTCTCACTGAACACAAGGCATCGTTTCAAGTATTTCTAAATAATTAGCTTATTGAATCCTGACTGTTCTTTGAGTTAGGTCCTTTTTTTGTGTGTGTACCAGGGAGCAAACTTGGGACCTTGTGCTTGCAGGGTAGGCACCAGAGCCACTGAGCTAAATACCTGGCCTGAGTTAGGTCCTACTTTTAATCCACATCTTACAGACTAAAAAAACCCAAAAAACAAAAACTAAGCCCCAGTAGCTCAAGGGCACAGAGCTGATAATTAAGTGGCTGAGCCACTTACCATGTATCAGAAATTAAAATTAGACCTTTAACGAACACATAAACTCATGGCTTAAAGTAATTTTTAAAGCTGTTAATATTCCTAAGACCTTTTCTGCCAGTGTACATCTATTTAACTATATGTGTCGGAATTCAACAGCTGTTTTATAAGATTCTTTATTGCCATCACTAACCCCTAAAAACTATATAGTCTTAAACACTCCAAAAAAGTTACCCTGTGTATGTCAAAGAGTACATAACAATAAAACAAGTTGAAATGAGGTTGATAGGTGATGATCTACCAATAGCCTTCTGCACATCATGTTAACAGTATTAAACATTCATGTTTATAAATTACTGTATATCACAAACATTTGGATTTACTTTCTTTATATTCACTCTCAACTCTGCAGCCTGTTGTATTTAACAAGCAATTATATGATGCCTATTTTACAAATGGTAGGTCACTTATTCCTTTATAGGATAGGTCATTTTATCCTTTATAGGATAAAATGAGACATTGAGTGAATGCAAGGAATAACTAAAGGCCAAAAAGCCAACACGTATGGAATCCAGATTCAAGTGCAAGTTTAAAAACAGTGTTTAAAAACAGTGCTGTTGAGATGTAATTCAATTACTACACCCATTTTAAGTGTACAGTTCATGGTTTTGGAACTTTTAAGTTGTAAATTATATGCAGAAATTACCATTTTTACTTTTTAAGTGTAGTTCAGTGGTATTAAGTACAAAAACAATGTGTCTGACTACCACCAAAAGCTCTTCACTACTCCATTCAAAAACTCTGTACCTCAGATCTCCAAGCTGGCTTTTTAGGGGGTGAGTACTAGGGATTATACCTAGACCTTTGCACTGAGCTACATACTCAGATCCTTTCATTTTTTATTCTGTAACAAGTAGGACTCAAACTTGTGGTCTTTTTGCCTCAGCCTCCCACAGTACATTAGCCACCACACTCAGCTCTGAATTTGGCTATTGTAAATATTAGGAGGATAATAAAATATTTGTTCTGTAGTATGTGGTTGACTTAGCATAGTGCTTTCAGGATTCTTCCATACTGTACCACGTTCCATTAAAAGAAACTTGGTTGTTTTTAATTGGCTGAGTAACATTCCATTGTGTATATAATTAATACCACATGCGATTACCTGTTCCATCTGTTAACAGACACTTTGGTGGTTCTGCCACTTGGTATTGTGAACAGTATAATGAACATGAATACAAAAGTATCTTCATGTCCCCCTAACTTCTTTAGGTATACAAATAAGATGGAATTTATCAGTTGTATGATTATAATCCTGTTTTGAACTTTTTAAGAAACATGGGCTTGGTTTTGAAAACTGAAAGTATTATTATCTAGCAACACTTCTGAATGTGTATTGGTAAAAACTATCATCAGCTTCAGCTTACTAGAAAATTACCAGCATTTTTATTTTTGTTTACTTGGCATTTTTTTTTTTTAAGACAGGGTCTCCCTTTTTGTACTTTAGACTAGCCCTGAGCTCACTGTATAGCCTAGACAAGCCTTGAACTCACAGCTATCCTCCTGCCTCTTCCTCCCAAGTATACTTTGCATGTTTTAAAATGTATGTGAAAAACTTTTTCTATGTGTTTCTTTGGGGGTTTTTGATGGTAGTGGTGAGGGGGATTGAACCCAGAGCCTACACACACTGAGCTACGTCAGCAGGGTCTTGCTGAATTGCCAGTGCTACACTAGAACTTAATTCCCCTCTTCCGCTCCCAAGGTGCTGGGATTACAGAATTGTACCACCATGCTTGACTTCTGTGTGAACAATATTTTTCTTCATTTGATAGTAAAATCTTATTTGTTATGCTCTAAATCACAGAAACATAATGTGAGTCACAGGTATAATTCTGGATTTTCTAGTAATCACATGTTAAAAAATTGAAGAGGTAAATGTTTAAGTGTAGCTAATCAAATATATCTAAAATATTACCATTTCAGTATATAATCATGATTAATACAAAATGCAAGTGATGAGACCATTTACTTTTTTGGTACAAAGTCTGTGAAACTTGTTCATTTTATACTTAAAACATATCTCACTTTGGAATTAGTTACATTTCAGCTTCTGTGTAGCCAAACATGGCTGTTAACTTTGGATTATGTAGTTCTGGAATCAAATACTAATACAGAAGTGCAAAAAGTACCTTAAACTTAAAAAGGAAAGCAACATTATTATAAAATTATACTTACATTACTGTGGGAAACATTAATCTTTCAGATTGTTTTATCTGTTCAGTCTTTAAACTGATACTGTCTCAAAACCTTTCATAGTTGTTCTTTTGCTTTTATTCTTCAGAATGAGTATTTTTTTTCTTCTTGAAAGCACTTATTTTGCCAGGCCCAATACATACACCTATAATTCCAACTACTTGAGAGAATGAGGCAGGAAGATCATAAGTTTGAGGGTAGCCTGGACAACTTAGCAAGGCCCAGTCTCATTATAAAAACTAAGAAGGGTTGGATATGTAGTCAGGTAGAATGTTTACCTAGCCTATGTGAGGTCCTAGGTTTAATGCTCAGTAAATATTATCCTGTCCAAAATATGATTTTCCATTTATTTGAGCCCTTTTTAAAAAAAATTTATTGAAATCTTTATTGGTACATTACATATATGCATCATGATTGCACTCCATAATGGGGCTTTGTACCAGTATAAGACACAACTTAGTTCTCATTTTTTCCCATAGCCCTACCCACCCTACCACCCCCCTATATACATAAAATCTGTTTCCTTTCTTTTTTGTTATAATCTCATTATTTTTCCCCCTTCACCCTATTTTACTTTGAGTATTTTCTATTTCACAATATATAACATACAATTCTAGGACTCATTTACATCTTTATTTTCTCATACCAGAGAACATTTGAGCCCTTTTAATAACCTATCTTAGCAAGGTTTTGTAATTTTCTTCAAAACTATATTTTTTGTTCCATCTTTCAACTGATTGAAATACTTGTTTTTATATATTAGTTTTCTATCCAGCCACCTAGCGTTATTTATTAGAGCTACATTGCCTTTAATGATATTCCAGTGTTAGCTGTATACCTTTAAATCTATTTCCAGGCTGTTTCTGTTTAGAACACATATACACATACATGTTTCTGTAATTGTTTCCTGTCAAGTATGTCCACAGGCAGGGTCCAGTACTCTTTTCATTTTGAAACCTGTATTTCTTCATTTGCTCCATCTCCATTAACGAGACAAATCCAAGGGGCTGACTGTTAAAACACTGCACTCTTACGTTAGCATGCTAGTAACTCACAAGCTATTTATATGGAAATAATCATGATAACAAAGTAGTACTCTGTAGAGAATGAAAGATACTGTATAAAATGGAGTTCTGTGCTCTAGAAGCAAAAGCATACTGCTTTTTTTTTTTTTGTCCTCTGGTAAAGTTTAAGATCCTCAGTATTTATTTCAGTAGGGAGATTATTGCATTTAGACATGGCATCTAATGAGAAATGAAGGGAATATAGAGCACATCCTTAGGATGACCAAGCTGCCAGTATCTGAAGGAAAAAAAAGGGAATTTTTTTAAAAGGCAAGTTTATCCACTAGAGGGCACTCTTGCTCCTTGTACACTCAGTACAGTTTACCCCTAAATAAGTTGGACGAACCATTTTTGGTTGAATTTCAGTTATGACATCCTTTTGAGTCATTGAATTATTCTTTCTTTTAGAGATTTATTGAGTATAATTGATAAAATCGTATATTTAAGGGGTATACGTTTTAAAATACATAAACATTATGAAATAATAGATCATCTCACAAATTTATAGCAATTCTTAATTTCATCCTCTTAAAAACATTTTGTAGTAACACAATCAAAATACTCTTAAACGAAAATAAAAATGTATTCATCATTTTACTCCCAGAGACAGATTAAAAGTTACAATGTTGACCTTGTAGGAAAATTTGATTCAGTTCCTGTCCAGTTCAATTTGTGACCAGAATGACTGCAAGAATTAAGTTTGTGAGCTGAGGTTCCACTGTCCAGGAACACCTTTCTAGTTAATCTGAGTATCTCTATACATAAATTTACATTTTTGAGAATAAAAAATTGCCAGTGTCATGTATACTGTTTTATAACTGCTGCTTCATGCATTATAAGGACAAACTTATGAAATTATTAGATTCCGACTTTACTGCCAGTTCTAAGATTTTTGTATGCCACAGATTGGAATGTAAACAATCATTCTTACACTTTTTTCAGTTCATTAAACAAATGCTTAATGTCTGCAATTAGCTATGTAAAACTTTGCAAGGGATATAAGAAGAATATAAAATACGGTGCTGGTTGTCATGTAATCTATAGTGTTGCTGGGAGGGTAATAGTATCATATATCAGACAGCTAGAAAATAATACAAACCAACATTAATGAAAGTATTAATGTTAAGTCCTTCTAGATATCAGGCACTGTTAATAGCACTTAATATGTGTTATCTTGCTTATTACTAGAACCATTGCTAATATTCTTACTACATATTTAACCCAGGAATGCAGTCAGTGGAAAGGCCAGGATATAAACTCAATTGTTCTTTTAATTATTAAATGATAACATTTAATAATTGTACATATTTATAGAGCTTAATAAAGGGGATGTGAGAAGTCAATACATGTATTCAGTCTGTAAAGATTAAGCCCACATAACCAGCATTTCTGTCTCCTTAAACACTTATCATTTCATTATTTTGGGAGATTTCAACCTCCTTTCCTCTAGTTTATAAAATAAATTTTAGTCACCCTATTGAACTGTCAGTACTAAGACATATTCCTCACACTCAGACAGACACATAGTGTAGCTGCATGAGATTTAAATAGTTGAGTTGAATCATTTCTCTTTATTTTCCCAAGTTTCATCGTAATTGACAGACTTCAAAGCAGGCTTACTTTTTGTCTAAAAGGCAGATTACTTCAAAGTTGATTTTTATCATATTTCTTTATACCATGTTATACCATCTTTATACCATGTTTCCTGGTTTTCTTAAAATTTAGAAAATCAGAAGTTTGATAAAAACATGTCATTTCTACCAACAATAACAAAAAAAGTAGATAAAAGTAGATTTTAAAAAGTAGATAAAATCTACTAAAAAATAGATGAATTACTAAGATTTCTGTATACACGGTTCAAATGAGTAGAAATAGACTAATCAGAGAAAACAACAAATGTTACTCTGCCCAGAAAAACACAGTGAAGACATGATGCCGTACATGGGACATTTCTACAGTTGCAAACTACAGGTAGGCACACATTTGTCTTAGGAGTTCTTAGCACCAGCATTCTGCTCCATCCTTGTCCATAGAAAGAGAAAGATAATACATTACGGGAAGAATATAGGCTTTACAGGCAATGGAACCATGTTGAAAAATAACTCTTTAGTTCAACAAAGAGAACCACTAACTGTAATTGGGTAAGACTTCGCTCAGGAGTTGAATCTGTGGTAGTGTTTGAAGGGAAGAAGCCAAGAAAGGATTTTCTATGTAAAAGGAAGGGAGGTGGACAGTAATGAAGACTTCTCATTTGGTCTGTCTACTCCATATATTCTGACCCTTGCCATTTGTCTGTGAATCTGCTTGTCTCTAAAATATTTTCTTCCTCTCTCTTTTCTAAACAGCTCTTCTCCTGAATATCTTGGCTTATTCTGCCATCATGTACCCTTCTTTGGAATTGCTCAGAAATACTGATAGTGCTGATACCAGCACCTCAGAATAGAAGGGCAGGAGGTGAGAGCAGAAGACTTAAGATAGCTTTGGAAATGGTTAGTGCTGATGCTTCACGACAGTGTGAATGTACTGAACGCCACTATCACATCCTTCAAAAGGCATGAGTTGATCACTTTAAACTATATTTTAGAACAGTAAATGGAAGAAAAAAATAAAAGGATTGTATAGAGAAAAGTCATCACGTGGACTGTCACGAGGCTTATTTTTTATTGTGAATCTTAATGTGGATTGGTACACTCTTCAAATAAAGATCAGCTTACTTTTGAACAGAACTATGGATCAGTTTCCCAAATCATTTCATCTACTTAAAGATTTCTTTCTCTGCAGTGCTTGTGAAAATTAAATAGACGAAGGTAGACCTGGTGGTGCAGTACTGTAATCCTAGTGCTGTGGAGGCTGAGAAAGGATTGTAAATTTGAGTCCAGACTGGGCAGCTGAGCAGTTTAATAAAACCTGTCTGTAAAAAATGAAAAATGGAATGGATATGTAGCTCAGTGAGAAGGGCATGATTCAGTTCTCAGTACCAAAGGAAAAGGAGAAACTTCTGATTAAGAAAGATTTAGAAATAAAATTAGAGGCATTATGTATTAGACTCTTATTACTGAATGATATTAAAGAAAATAATTGTTATTGGATACTGTGTTGCCTTGGCCCTGGTTTATATATGCTTTTATTTGTTTATTTTTTTAGGACTGGGTCTCGCTTGTAGTTTAGGTTGTGATTAACCCACTGTGTGACCCAGACTAGCCTCAAACTCCCAGCAGTGCTGCCTCAGCCTCTCAAGTGCTAGGCGTGTACCACCTCGTCTGGCTCATACATCCCGTGAAAAGCCTATATTCTTTAGTAATTTGTTTTCAGTCTTAAAAGCAAAAGCTTTTTCCTCCCAAAGTAAATTTCACTCAGAACCTTAAGTATATAAAGCGAGAAGTACAGAATCGTGTTGGTAGACCTGAGGGAGAGACGTGAGATCGCTGCTCATGAAGCCTTTTCTCTTTGACATAGGAACCTTGAGGGGCCACTGCAAACTGAACTGCTCTGTAGAGCCTGTGGGTAGAATGTAGCTTGAATATGTTTTGTGGTCATTTCAGTGACTTGATACTAGGCTCGTAACATTAGAAGTCTATCATCTCCGTGAAAAATCAGGTTATGGTTTTTCGTTTTACAGGACCTTTTCCCAAGATTGGAAAATTAAAAGGAAGAAGGTAGACCTGCTGATATGAAAGAGGATATCCCTGTAATAAGTTGTTTAATATGGCTTGGTTACCTATAGGATAATAAAAATTTTTGAATTTTTCTCCAAGTATTTTGATTGTCATATAGTTTGTTAGAAATCACTTAAAATCTTTTCTACTTTAGTGAATTTCAGGTCCTAGAAAGTATTTGCCTTTTATGAACTCTCCCTGTTTATCTCACATGGACTTTCAAATTGTTCTTAATGAAGGCTTTATTGAAAAGGCTCGAAGCTGTGAAGCCCACTGTTGGTATGAAGCGCTCAGAACAGCTGATGGATTATCATCGCAATATGGGTTATCTCAACCCAACGCCTTCCTCCAGAAGAGTGAGATCTACGCTTGGCCAGTATAGCTCATTAAGTAAGCATATTCAGAACTATTTTATACTTGTTGATATCTTTTAGCCTTTTTTTCTTTAAATGTAACCTATGTTCTTATGATACAGATTATGAAATGTTAAATTCAGGAATTCATTCTATTTTTTCTGGCATATTTTGTTTTGAGTTCGCTTAATCTCAGGTTGTATGTACATGTAGTCATACCATAGGCAGGAATCCAAGAGATGAAACAACTGCAAATATTAATTTCTAGGTAGTAAAGGAGGGATTTCTAAACATTTCAACATGTTTATTAAAGGAAGAAATGAATACAAGTGCTAAAATATTCCCCCAGCCAGTTAGAAATTATTGCTAATATCTTATAGACCCACTGGGTAACTTAACAACTATAATCATCAGATATAATATTCTTAATGTTTGATGTGATTAGCCAGTCATATCCTCCCAGAGAATAACTTAAGTGGAGTGACTGCTTAGTACAAGGGTATGTAACAGCTACAAACACCAGATACTATTTTGGCGATACTTAGGGTTGATTCATTGATCTCCCACATGCTAGACAAGTGCTCTACCATGGAGCTACATCCTCCTTCCCTCCCTCTGTCCCTTCTCCCTCCCCTCTCCCCTGGTCTCCCTCTTCCCTCCCTCCATCCTTCCCTCCTTCCCCTCCTTTCCTTCCTTCCTATCTCCCTTACCTTCCGTTCTTCATTTCCTCCTTTCTCCCTCTCTCCCTCCCTCCACCCTTCAAGTTGTCCAGGCTGGTCTCAAACTTAGGATCCTCCTGCTTTAGCTTCTTGAATAGCTGGGGTTACAGGCCTGATTTTTCCTTTACTTGAAGTTTATGCCTTCACATGTGCAGTCTAGCATATACATATACAAATACAATTAAAACCATACTGAAGAAAGCTGAGACCCCTTAGAGTGTCACAGCTTGTTCAGCGTTCAGATAAGTCTCCGAAACTCAAATGACTGGCAATTCTATCCTTTCATTGTATAAATACTGATTTAAACAAAAAAAAAAAAAAAGAGAGAGAGAGAAAACAACTAAGGATCTTGTTCCAGTGACTCTTACTTAGTATTGCGCCTTGAATGTAGTAAATTCTTTGTTGAATAAATACATGAATGATTATGCAACATAATTTTCTTTTTTCACTTTGAGTAGTTTTTAAAATGACACTACTTTTATGTGTATCAGTGAGAATCATTGCATTAGACTATGGGATGTGTGTGAGGTGAAGGTGATAACCTAGCCTGGGCCTAGAAGAGCAAGCCTATCAGATGGTGACTTAGGTACTTGGTGTGAGTAATTCCAATGCATTTCTCTTTCCTGTGCTGTAGGAGGAGCTTCCAGGACATCCAGTGCTACCAGCGGCCTCAGTTGTAAGACAGAGCCTCTGAGTTCTGACCCACCTACCAAGATGCTGCTGAGACCGAAACCTAACGTCCGAGCTGCTTGGTTATAAAGCGTTTTTCTTTCTACTTTAAACATTTTCATCCAATTTTTATTGATGTGTTTTTGTATATTACTGTAAATCTCTGCATAAACATCTATAATACTTTTTCAGCAGTTCAAAGTACACAACAGTGAATTGTTCCTAATTGTTATTTGGTGCAGAATTGTCTAAATGACGATTTAATGGAAAGTCAGTGTTTCCTATGAGAATGTATTTATGTGAGGTGTATGTGTATTTATTAGACAAATGGTACCATAGTGTGCATGTGTATTTTCTCAGTATAAAAATGGGGCTGTCATGCTGACAAAGCAGCAGTCATAATATCATTGCATGTTGCATTCCCCCACGTTCACTGTATAGTTCTCATTTTGTATTTTCATTTCTTGTAAGCTTTAAACTGTGAGCTTACCATCTGAATTTGATTGACTTTGTTTCCCATTTGCTTTAAGACTTATGTGGAGTAAGTCATAACCTGATTGTAAAAAATTACACTTTATTTTTATGAAACAAATTTTGGAATGTGTTTTGTGTGTGGAGCTAAATTAGACTTGGTAAGCATATTGAGAGAAGCTTGTCCTGGAGCAGTCCTCAGAATTCCCCAGAAGTATCTCACACTTCTGTATAAAGGCACTGAGTTAGGTTTTAAAAATTTGATTGTCTACTTCATACTGTTTCCACACTGTCAGTATTAGAAGCTTCAACTTAGAAACCTCTGTCGTGTGTTGTAATGATTCAGACAAAGAAAGTGGACTTTAGAGCGATCATCTCCTGCCCTGTGACTAGCTTGTCTACAGACCAGGTCAATTGTGTCATCAGCAGAGCTAGTAGTTGTTCTGTCTGCAAAGTAGCATCACAAGTTTAAAGAGCTGAGAAGCGGAGACCAAGGTATGTCAGAACGGTGTTTTAAGTGATTCTGTTAGCATATTGTGCTACGACATAATATTTATTGTGCTGAGAGGTGATTTAGAATAAGCTTTAGAAATTCTAAGTATTAATAGGTTCCAAAAATTAAGTATGAACAATAAGGAAAAGGTCGTACATTGGTTGAGCTATGCCCTTAAATGTTAGCTTTTTTTGGTTTTGTTTTAGTTTGTTGACAAGAATGTTGGGAGTAGCATTTTCACCAAGCTCACATTTAAATGACCAGAAATCTTGATGGAATTATTAGTGGCAGTGGACTTTTTGGATTAGAATATTTTTCTGCCAATTCATGGGCTCTTATGTCACATAGAAAATACGGTCTTTTGTTACTAGCCTTTTTATTGTTCCCTTGGAATACCTAGGAAAGTTTCCATGTTATATGGCAAACCTTCCCCTTTTAATACTAATTTTCTGCAGCCACTGTAAATTTGTGTTTTATTTTTTAAAACTAAAGCTCTGTAGTATGTTTGCTACATTTACTTTTCTTACTTTTAGCAGAAAGGCAAACTATATTTTTTTAAACATCTATTGATAATTTATTGGCCTGAGTTTGTATTCATTGATTTTGTTTAGGATAAGACATATAAAGCATGAAAACACTGGGGTTAAGTCATAAAAACAGAACCTGGCCACAAGATTTTCTGCTGCTTTCCTTGGATTATAACATTCTTTTACATTATTTGATATACATTGTTTTAGAGAATAAATTTTTATGCTTGTTTTATATAAAATCTTCAGCTAATCCAAACAGATATTCTTTTGATAACTTATTGCACTTTTAATGTTTGAGTAACAGTTTGTCTTTAAAGAGAGATAAAATAATGCTGAATTTAAAACTTAGCATTTGGACATTTGCCCAATAGAGATTCAGTGTTTTAAAATGGATCTTTAAGGGGGGGTATGTATATATACAGATTTTTTATATAGCATTTCAATACATTTTATATTATCTGCCATCTGTTAGCATAACTTTGTACATAACTTCATAGATAAAGCTGCCCTTTGATCTTAGATACGAATTTAATGCTTTCAATTTTAACAGCTTTGAAAGGTAAAGTTTAAGTATACCAGTAATAGATTTAAATTTGAGTAACAGTTGGGAAATGCAGAGTCTTTTTTAAACAAAATTTACAATTTTATCATCATAGTTGCTTATAAAGATAGGTAGATATATAGGCATTGGAAGTGTGGTATTCTCTGATAAAAGTCAAGGTACTTAAAAATTGTTGTAGTTTAAGTGACATTTTTAAAGGATGAATCATAGATACATTCATTGTTCTCTTCATTATCTAGAACATAAAAAAGTGAAGGATAATCTAGGCTATTTCATATTTGGTTGACTTGGAGCTAATCTATGTACCTTGAAGATTTATATCTTTAGAAAGTAATGTGATCCAAGACCTAGTTTTATTTCAGAGTCTTACTAAAAATTATTTTCATCTTTGTTAAAAGTTGAGTTAATGTTGCCTCCTTTTAAGTAAGATTCTGTGAAAGATTTTTGAACTATTAAAATGTTTCTTAAGCGGTAGCTATTAGCTCATTCTGCTCCTACTTCCTTTTTCAGTCTCCATGAAAAGCTGCGTTCTTAGCTGCTACTTCAAATAAAGTTTTCTGGTTCACTTATAAGTATAGTATAATGGAGTTGTTTTCAGTGCATTAACTCAAGTGTCCAAAATGTGATCTAAACAACTTTTAGAAGGTGATTACAATGGGTATGATTGTGTGCTTCTCATTTGAACTCCACAACTCTGAGAAGTGTTAAGACTGATGTAAAGTTAAAAGTGTGAGTTTATCCTTTTAATAATTAAATCTCTCAAAAGTTTTAAATGTAAAATGCCAAAGTCTGCATCTATAATGACTGTGTGCCATCGTGGAAAATGTGCTTACTGCTAATGAATACAGTGAATAAAGATTAGTAAGATACTTAAAAATGAACATCTTTTTATAGTTTCCTAGTCCATTGTGATGTATTTTAGGCAGGAAGAACTGACTTGGCCCTAGAGAGAAAGAAATAAAAGAATTAAAGATAACCGATTTCTGATCCAATGTCTGTTTCTAAAGTGCATTGTCTTGTTTCTGTTTTTAAAATTATAATAGTGGCCACTGTGATAACATATGCCTACAATCTCAGCATTCAGGAGATTGAGGCAAGAGGATTACCATGAGTTGGAGGCCAGCCTGGGCTACACAGTGAGCTCAGGGCCAGCCTGAACTACAAAACAAGACCCTGTCTCAAAAAAAAAAAAAAAAAAGACCAACAAATACTAGTGAGGATTTGGAGCAACAGAAACTGATACACTGTTTATCAAAGAATACAAAATCTAACTAAATGTACAGTTCATCAGTTGACACAAGCAGACACTTGGTCATTATCACTCAGATGCAAAGTTGGAATCCTGCTACTGTTTCCAGGTCCCTGGGGGTTTTTGCAGACTTCTGGCTCTTCCTCTGCAAAATGTCAAAATACTAGTTTTGTTTGTTTCCGAGCTTCATATAAATGGAACCATATTCTTTTGTATGTAACTTTTTTGCTCAACATACTAGCTTGTGGAATTCTTCCATGTCAGGTATAACTATAATTCATTTTAATTTCTAAATAGTATTCTGTTGCTTGACTCTATCATGATTTATTTGTCTGTTGTGTGGAGTGATTCCCAGGTTTTGACTGGGAGGCTGGTATGTTCATGGACCTTGCTTGACCTGTGCATTTATTTTGTTTGGGCACATACGTAGCAGTGCTGTTGCTAGGTCACAGAGTAGGTGTGTGTTTTGTAGATATGCTAGAGTTGTACAGATTACGTGCATTAATTTATTCTCTCAAGAAGTATACTACTGGGGCCAGGGAGTTAGCTCAGTGGTTCCGGCGCCTGTCTTGCAAGCACAAGGACACGGGTTCGATCCCCGGTAACCCCATACAATACTGGGTGTGGAGACTCACACCCAGAAGCAACCAGTACCACATACCACAGTGCCGGGCGTGGTGGCTCACGCCTGTAATCCTAGCACTCGGGAGGCAGAGTCAGGAGGATTGCTGTGATGTGAGTTTGAGGCTGAGCTCACGGCCAGCCGGAACTACAAAGCGAGATCCTGTCTCAAAAAGGAAAAAAAAAAAAAAAGTATATTACTTCCTCTGGACCCTCACTAGTATTAATTGTCAGTCCTTTTTTAAAATTTTAGGTCAGGCTAATGTATTATGTCTCACTGTAATTTTTAATTGCCTATTCTAGTAATATGATAGAAAACTTTATTGTTATTAGCTACTGAAATATATTTCGCTTGTGAAATGCTTTTTTGATTTTCTTGAATTTTTGCAAGAGGGAATTTTTTCTTCTTGATTTATAGAAATACATGTTTCAGACCCAATAATCTCTTTATGAGTTATATATTTTCATTCATTCTGTCTATTCTCCCCACTATACATGGCTTGATAAAAAGTTCTTCAGCACAGTCTTTTCATAGTGATTAGAACTTTTACAATGTTGCTTTATAAAATTTCCCTTTACTAAAGGTTATAATTTGCTGTATTGCTATAAATTTTTTAAAAAGTGGCAAAGTTTTGTATTTATTAAAAGTAGGAAAAAACTAGCTTTGCAGAGTAACTTTGGGCCAACTAAAATGGGAAAAGGGTGAGAAAAAACTATTTAAAAATTCACCCTAGAGGAGAGCATAGGGTGGGCAGCTGTGAAGAGACACAATTGCGGGCACTTGCTGGCGAGCAGCCCGCCTATTTCCACACAGTGCTGCATCCAGATCATCCTGTCCGGAACATGCTGGAGTTCACAGTGAGGTCCACATGTGGGGCCTGAGAATGGTTCTGTACGCGTGTCCGAGTATTTCCCCACACTTCTTTTTTTGAGACAGGGTCTCGCTTTGTAGTTCAGGCTGGCTCCGAGCTCATCCTCAAACTCACATCAGAGCAATCCTCCTGCCTCTACCTCCCGAGTGCTGGGATTACAGGCGTGAGCCTCCACGCCCAGCACTGTGGTATGTGGTACTGGCTGCTGCTGGATGTGAGTCTCCAGGCCCAGTATTGTATGTGGTTGCTGGGGAATCGAACCTGGGCCCTTGTGCTTGCAAGACAGGCGCCGGAACCAGTGAGCTGACTCCCCGGGCCTCCCCACACTTCTTCACAGCCAGTCGCAGCTCCCCTTCCTTGATAGGCCTGCATTCCGTCTTTGTCCCTCTTCTCTGGGAGGCATCAAAATCTCTTCACAGTTCCTTCGCTCGCAGCCACCTTTTCACAACTAGCAGACATCAATGGGGGGAAAAGATGGTCTCAACATACCAGACTTGTTCTCTGGGTTTTCTTTTTTCCCCTCATTTCATGGCCTCATAAATTTCTGCGCCTTGATAGCTCCTCAGTGCCTTCACACAGGGTTTTATTTTGAGCAGTTGGAACCTCATATCTGTTTTATGTGAAAGTGTTCACTCAAATGACCTACACCAATATGGAAATCCTACAATAGTTCTATATTTTGTTTCTGAAGGTAATTTCTATATCTCACTGTAAAACTTTGGCAGGTCGTTTGTGTTAATCTTGAATCTGAAGCCATTGAATGAAGAAAGCATTTAATTTCCCCCATGGAGTCCCACCAGAGTTGGAAATGATTTTTTTTTCCCCTTAGTTCCTCCAGTGACAGAGTCCTCATTCTTCTCTTAATCCACACCAGCCCTCTCTGGTGGGACTTCCCATCCACCTGCTGATGCTGCTGTCCTAAGTGGCCATAATCATTCCTCACGTCCATTACCATCTCCTGCCCCCATCCATTGTCCCTACTGCTGCCAAAGTGTTAAAGGTGGAATTTGACCATGTCACCCCTTAAAAATGGCAATGACTTTGTAAAACACTGCATGAAATAGAAGTTTTTCAGAAGAGCAAGCTAAGCTCTTCATTACTTAGTCTTCCCTCTCAGGGCCTCGCAGAACTGCTTTCAGAACACAGAATGCATCTTTTTGCTTAGACTCTGTGACTTTTTCATGCTGAGTCAGGACCCAACTGAGCCAGTATCATTTTATCCCTACTTTTTCCTACTTAATTAAAGCCTATTCCTTATTAAACAGTTCCTTAATCAGTCCCAGGAAGCGTGCCTTAATCTATAAATGGTTTAAGGGCAAACTTCGTATTTATTGGATTGTATATCCTCAGAAACTAGCACAGTGAGTATTGGAAGGAGGAAAATGATGGATAAATGGAAATAGTCTTGTGTGTACTTAACATATCTTTGCACTTACCACTCTGTCTTACTGGGCTTCAGAGAAGTTAGCCTTCCCTAACATGATGGGTAAAGTGTTGTCCTTATCTGACCTTCCTCCCAATTACTGTCTTTTTTCCACTTTATTTTTCTAAGTCGAGTGGAATGTCTCATCTCTTCCTTCTGGTCCTGTTGCCCGTGTTGCCCTTTCATCTATTTTTGGCCTGGTATATTTGCTTCCAGAAACCCCAAGGTTAATACTTTGAATTTTTCTTGGACATCTCTGCATTACACTCAACCTGTCACTTGGTTTTTATTCTCTCACCATCCCTTTATGATAGGGCTTACTGTATTGTTTTGTTTTTTGACGGTACCACGGATTGACTTCAGGCACTTGTGCTTGCATGGTAGGCCCGGTGCTACTGAGCTAAATTCCCAGCCCGGGCTTACTATATTGTATGAATTAATGATTAGATTGCAATGGTCTCTTCTCGATTAGATTTCTTAATGGCTTCGTCAGTCTGTGTATCTCCAGTGGCCAATTTGCTGCAGTGTTGAGTTGTAGTGTTGGCAAATGTGTATGAGATGTGTATGCATTGTGCCCCTTCTGCACCACTCCCCACCCTCCCTAACCTCTTCAGAACCCTGGCTTATCAGAGTTCCTGGCACTCAGTCTGCCCAGCTCACTAATGGCTCCCTCCATGCAAAACCACAGAGTCTTTTCCTCTTGTCTTTGCATTCTTTTCTGATCTTTCTGCTGCATTAGACAGTATTGATTATTTTAGAAATGGTCCTCTGCTTCAGTGACATATAGACTGCCTGGTTCTTCATTCTTTGCTTTTGCCTCTGATGACTTTTGCTGTCTGTTTTAATCCCCTTTGAGGCTCTTGGTCACCTCTGTTCTTTTTGCTTCATTTTACTGATTCTTAAGGTCTGCTTGCCAAAATTCTATTTAAGTTTCCAAATGTCTTTCTCTAGTTTTTTTTCTTTTTTTTTTAGGTTTTTTTGAGACAGGGTCTCACTTTGTAGTTCAGGCTGGCCCTCAGCTCAGCCTCCAACTCACGTTACAGCAGTCCTGCCTCTGCCTCCTGAGTGCTGGGATTACAGGCGTGAGCCACCACACAGGCACTGTAGTATGTGGTAGTGGTTGCTGCTGGGCGTGAGTCTCCACACCCAGTATTGTATGTGGTTACCGGGGATCGAACCCTGGTCCTTGTGCTTGCAAGACAGGCACCGGAACCACTGAGCTAACTCCCCGGCCCTCTAGTTTTTTTCTTTATTTAGTTCTTTACTTTTAGGATCCTGCCTGAATGGTTTTATGTCAGAGTAATTTTACCCTAAATTGAATCAAGGTAATATTTTGTCAATCATGAAGGCAGAAAACCAGGTAATTAAAAAATTATGTCCTGTGTGTTCTCCCAAACATAACAAACTGGTGGCTCATGCCTGTAATCCCAGCACTTGGGAGGCGGAGGCAGGAGGACTGCTGTGAGCTCAGGGCCAGCTTGAGCTACAAAGCAAGACCCTGTCTCAAAAAAATAAATAAAAATGAGGGGAAGGGGGTTGAAGGGAGTGGAGAAGAGGAAAGAAGAATGAATATAGGAATGTTGTCACTTCATAGACTGTCAGAAGGGCACAATATGAGCTAAAACCAGTGTCACCTCTTTTCACTTTAGCCAGCAACATGCAGATCTTTGTGCAGGATGGTCACAGATGGGCTATAAATAAATGTTACCAGTAAGACCAGTTTGCAGATGTGAAGTCCATGCACAGTAAGGACTAAATTATTTTTTTTCTTGAGTTGATAGCATCTCTGACATTCTGTAGGAGCAAGAAATTAAAAAATTCAAGACATGGTAGACTTTTTGTAAGATTTTATTTAAGGATTTGAAATCTGAATGTAAGGCAGCTGTAAATTTTCATCAGTTACATTATATGAGCCAAGGAGATTTGTCCAGCATCCACAGAAATCTGTGTGTTCAAGATTGCACCTGACTGGAAGACTTGCTTTTTCCCACATATTCTCAGTGTCATCTGTACTTGGTAGTTACATTTGCCCTCTTCTCATACATTTTGCATCCTTACCCCAAATACTTAGTAAACAACTTGCGTGTCCAGTGTGTCCTTTAGGCATCAGCTACAAAAGAGAAACTGCCCTTGTGGAGCTTTCCCCTCCAGCCCTGCAAATCATAGCAATCACTAAGTATCACCTCAGCCCTAGTCGCACTACAGATCTTACAAAGGAAGCAGTCATCCAGTTCATTGCAATTTCAGACCAAAGAACTGAGGCAGGTTTTTTTTTTTTTTTAATGTCCAGTTACCACCATCATGAGCTCATGATAACCATACCCCATATTTTTAAAATATAAAATATAAGCTGCCTGAAAGATTCAAGATGCCTATGGGCGAGGCTTTGTTAGGGATGGTGGTTAAGAGGAGACTGCATGTAGGGGGCATGCATAGGAGGAAAGAGGCTAGTGGGCGATCCCTGGGGAAGGAATCTGATACAATCCCAAGAGTCTGACACAATTCCCAGTCGTCACTTTAACATGAACCCGTTTCATCTTCCCAGACCTTCAAGTGTGACAGCTTTGCGCAGTGATGTTAGGTGACAGGACAAAAAAGGAAAGTACTGCTAGTGTCTCCTTGTAAGATCACAGCCTTCGATCAGATGCTGAGAGCTCTAGGGATTCCTGGTGAATGAGGCGGGAGAGGTACTAACTCAGCTTGGCATCACACAGGAGGTAACCTTGTCGGCAGGGGGCCAGCACGTGGTCATGTGCGGAATGTGGATAATGTGAGCTACTTAATATCTGTATGTCACTTCTTCCTCTCTTCCCCACTGCAGGCCAAGGAGGACAGTTCGTTAGAAACGGTCTGGTTCTTGGTGGAGCTGGGATGACCTGCTGTTTTCTTTCACTGCTGTCAGTTTGCAACTGCATTTCATGGCCTACCTGCCATGCTAAACCCTTAGGATTTAAACACTAAAAGGGCTGGCCTTAAGACTGTGCTGCACAAACGTACTGCCCTATTAGCCTACTCTGCTCTGTATTTTGTCTCTAGCAACTAGAGAATTCAGATCATTTACATCTTTCTGGGACAAAAAGCAGTATATCTGACAAGGTTTTCACAGGGCCGGTGTCAGAAGGCAGGATTTACCTTCTGCTAAAAGCGAAGGTGTCAGGTTAGCTGTACCTTTGGATATGGTAGAGCCCACACCTTGGTAACTGTGGTAAAAGCAAAGCAGCCACTTTCTACCTAGGAGGAGGAGTGAGCAGGTGAAAGGCTCAACTCCCACACCTCCTGAAACACTGTTAGAACACACAAAGGTGTTCATCCGCCTGTCTTCCTGCTTTGTCTAGGCTACTGGGTCGTGAACCCTCTCAAATCCATCGCAAACTAAGATGATATTAACTCTTTGATATTTTGCTGGTTCTAATGTACTTAACTTTTCACTTGAGATTCTAATTATTTTTCTCTTTCTAGCAAATCTGAGACAGCTCCAAACTGATCTTTCTGTGAAATCTTGATAAAATGTTAGGAAAAGAGGCGCTAACAGATACTTGCTATATTTATATTCCTAATGTTGTTATTTTCTTTCAAAGTTCCTCTCCTCAGTCTTTCCTCCATTTTGCTGCTCCCATTTCTCAAACAATATTTATCAAATCAAACATGACATTATTTAACTGTCATTTTATCTTTTTTTCCTACTTCAGTTTTCAGAGCAAGTTCGTTTTGTATCTTTCACAGAACCTGACAGATATCAAATTCTAGCTTGACAGCTGATGCAATGGATGAAATGTTCATATCCCTCCAAAAATTCCTGTGATACAACCCTAACCTCACAGGTGATGACATTAGGAAGTGAAGCTTTTGGGAAGTGATTATATATAAAGGCGGACCCTCAGCAGCTGCATTAGAGCCCTCTCCGAAGGCACCTCAAGAGTCCTTTTTGCAATGTGAAGATAACAGAAGTCGGAAGATTTTACAGAAACATCATAGTGGCACCTGGATCTCAGACTTCCAGCCTTCAGAACCGCGAGAAATGTTTGTGCTGCTTGTCAGCCATCCAGTCCACGTTACTCTGCCACACTGGCCAACTAAGTAACAGATTTTCAGTGGATACTCCCCTAAACCTCTGGGGATCATAATTCCCTAAAAGGACTAAAACAGAGCACTTTCTAAGCATGCAAAATTCTGAAATTGTGATTCACACCTTTTAGCACGACCTCAGGATTCCTAAAGACTGCTTCAAATTGCTTTTAATAAAGGGGAGATTCTAGGAGGATATTCATGTTAGCACTTTCGAACCCAGGACAAAACAGTATGAGTAAGATAAGGACAGTATATGAACTGCTTGAGCGTGAAAAACAGGATTCATATCATATATTCAGAATATTGTCTGATACATAGAAGCTTGGTCACTAATAAGGCATACTAGAAATATGCATTTATGGTCTTATTTTAAAATCTATTTGGAATTAATAAGAGTTCATTAAGAAAGAATGCATTGAGTGGTCTTTATTGATGATTCATATTCAGTTATTTCTTCAGTATGATTCTTCATTTAATTGTTCAAGTATGTTATTTTTCTATTTGCTGAAGGAATTTAAGTGTAAAATAAATACAAAATGCATCTGTGGTTTAATGAAAAGTCAGTGAAGCAATTGCTTTTCCCTAGGCATTCCTTGTGGTCTAGTTTTAACCCATAGCTACTTTTCTGTCTCTGCAGGAAGAGTCTATTAAACCACACAATGGATCTGTGAAATCGTAGGCCAAGTTCACTGGGAGCCAGTGAGGTTTAATTGCATTAGACATATTTTTTGATCTCATCATACAAGACCAATACAAAAGCACCACCCATGCCTCTCAATACATTGGACCAGGCACCTTTGAAGAAAGCCTTGGCTCCTTCATCTTTTGCAATCTTCCTCCAGCAGTCAATTGTCCCCGAGTACATAATATCAGCTGTAGAGACAAATGAGGGTCAGGGCTCCATACTTCTGGAGGAAAGAGACTTTCCTCTCAAAGACACTTGAATGCAACATCACCCGTTTTATACAGTTAAGGTCACCTGCCCATTAGGCCCCAGCCTGTGCAGCCTTCCCCGGGACATCCTCCTCCACTGTGTACCTGTTAGCCCGGCTCTCCTGCCTTCCTGCTTCTCTAACCCAAGATCAGGGAAGGGCCTGGGAAATTAACCCAGCAACTCTCAGGCTGTCACACTGTACAGCGGATGCTATACTGCACGGCTGCCTTTGTTATGGATGAAGGAGCTGGGCCCAGACCCAATTTATGCTGCCCAACATTTTACAGTTACAGGGAGGCTAAACTATCAGGTTGAACCATATGAGACTGCTGTATTCCTATTTTACTTAACACGACTTTCAACCTATGAAGCAAAAATGTTTCTATTAAAACAGATTGCTCTCACCCAGCTAAAACAGCCTGTCTCTGGCTAAGCTTGAAATAATTAAGGGAAGCAAGAATCCTTTTTAAATAAATTAGATGATTACATTTCCCTTGTTTCTGTACTTGGGCTGTAGGGAAAGAGGATGTTGGTATCCTACTTAGATTTGCCTTTTAAGTATTTTATTCTTGACATTATTATCTTTTTAATAAAAAGAAAAAATATTTTCTCTAAAGCAATCATTGAGAGGTTACAAATAAGTCTTCTCTAAGTTCTTATCACATGATTTTGCTAATAAATTTAGGATAATGAAAACTGAGAGGACTAACAGTGTTCTCCACCAGCAGAAATTAATTCGAAATCAGTACAGCCCACGCTTACCCCCTTTCCGGCCAGACTGCATCATCATCCTACGACGCACAGTGTCAAAGGGGTAGGACACCAGCCCTGCTACCGCCGTCACGGTCTGGGCAATCATCCAGCTCACAATAATGTGCACATTCTTGGGGTCGGGCAGCATCCCTGTAGGCAGAGCCAAGAAGCCAAAGCCATGAAGTGATTGCTCCAAGAAGGCTGGCCAAAAGCAGGTGGAGAGCAGAAGGCTCCTAGGTCACCAACTCCGTGCTCCACTCTTCCGGAAGAGCCACCCCTGTTAGGATAACCGCACAGACAACCCAGAAGCCAGCACCAATCGGCCGCTGCCTTCTATGGACTCGGAAGTCAGAGTCCTGCCTGGTGAAGGTACAGCTGCTCTGAGCTAAATGATTCAGCTGTCACGAGGAGTTAGGCTCCTCGCCTCCCTCTCTGATTTACTCAAGACCAGAGTTTGTTTCAGTGAAGGACATGGAGAATCCTTTGGCTAATCATTTATCCAAAAGACATTACCTCCCCGTTCAGCAGCCTCAGTTTAGCCCAGAGACTAGAAAAGAAATGATTAATCAATGTAAACTCCGTTGTGAGTTAGTTACAGGTCCTGTAGGATCCTCTGTGCACACCCCTCCCCCTCCTCCTCCTCCCTGCCCCTCATTACCCCCTCTCACCCTTGGCAGTGTCATAGACTCCGAAGTAGGCAGCCCTGTAGATAATGATGCCCTGGACAGAGACGTTGAAACCCTGGTAGAGACCCCTCAGGCCATCGGATTTGAAGATCTTGGTGATACAGTTGCCTAGACCAGTGAACTCACGCTGGTCGGCACTCTTGCCCACATCGGCGGCCAACCTGGTCCTAGCAAAGTCCAGCGGGTAGACAAAGCAGAGAGATGTGGCCCCAGCTGCCCCACCGGAAGCCAGGTTACCGGCAAAGTAGCGCCAGAACTGCTTGTGCCGATCAACACCCCCCAGGAAGATCTGCTTGTACTTGTCCTTGAAGGCGAAGTTGAGAGCTTGAGTGGGGAAGTAACGGATCACGTTGGCCAGGTTACCCCTCCAGAAGGAGAGAAATCCCTGCTCCTTGGGGATTCTCACCACGCAATCAATGATTCCTTTGTACTGTTTCTCAGCACTGATCTGTTTGCTGGCATGCTGGACCTGGAGGGAAGACGGGTGGGAAACAGTACAGACAGAGGGGAAAGAGGGCAGGAGAAAAAAGTTTGCATTTCCTCAATCATCCTTTTTTTTCCATGCCTTCCTCCCTCCAAGGGAGACAGAGGAGAGCCTCAATCTCCTTTTGAAAGAACTATCAGGAAATCAGATAGTGAAGAAATGTAAATATGTTATTACTTGGACAACCAGCCAAAAACTCCAGTTTGCCTGAGGGCATCTGAGGAAAAGCTTCAACTAAATAAACGGAAAAAGTAATTTAACGGTGTAAAGAAACTCATTTTATTCCTTTTTTCCTAGGGGTTCACTGGGGGATAAAGATCACTGCCCGAAAGAGCTCCTAGGTGAGGGGACAATTCCTCAGTGCCACTGTCTCCTCACAGGTGAGGATCTCAGCGTAGTGGATGTGGTAACAGGAAAGAAAATAAGTCCACTGAACATCAGAACCTGAAAACTTTCAAGATCGCCTGTAAAATGGAGGGTAATAATTTTGTATCTTGCAGAGAAAAAGATTAATAAAGCAGTTGTCTACGTCCGTCACAACATAGTGCATGGGGACACAGTCATAATGACTAATTTTTTTAACTGCAAAAGGTGGGTGCGGATAAGAAAGTGCCAAAGATGTTGAAAATCAAAAGGTGACGCCGCCCCAGGCCTGGAGTGGAGCTCAGTGCTGTCCCCGGCGCAGGAGCTGGCTCGCTCCAAAGCGCCTCCGGGTGGGGTTTCCATATATAGACACCGGAGCGCTGGGCGCCACCCGACACCAGGAATCTGCTACTGACGCCGGACCTGGCCGCGCAGAGGGCACGGTCCCCTTCGCACAGCCGGCGCCGGGCCTGGGGCCTAGCACGATTCGCCCCGCGCCACCCGCGCCACCCGCGCCCCGCGCCCCGCGCCACCCGCACCCGCCAGGCAGGCGCCGCCCTCACCTGTAGCAGCAGCTTGACTCTCTCTATGGGGGCGACCGCGGTCTTGGAGACTGCAGCGGCGATGCCACCTGCCAGGAAGTCCTTTAGGAAGCTCAGAGCCTGGTCACTCATGATGACAGCCGGGCGCACACAGCCTGCACCGAGCCGCGCTCACGCTCTCGCCCTCGCCCTTGCCCTCGCCGACGCCCGCCCGGGCTCCGCCGCCCCTTCTCCGACCCGCGCGACGCGAAGGGGCCGCTCGCTTCGCCCGCGGCCGGGCTTTTATCCCCCGCCAGGGTCTCGCGAGAGGAGCGGCGCCCCCGGCCGCGCGCGCCCCGCGCATTGGCTGGGCAGGTGCTGAGCGCCCCGTCCTCCCTCCTCCGCAGAGGGCATCGGGGGCGAAGGCGCTTCCGGGAGGGTGGCAGGGGTGGGCCGGGGGCTGTCCCTGCAGCTCGGGACATTTAAAGGGCAAATTCATGTTATCTGTCCTAGCGAGCGGAGGGAACACCGTGTCACGGCAGCGTGCGCCGCTGTATTTATAGCACCAGAGATCTTAGCCTGGGGACGGGACTCCGGACCGCTGCCTGAAGCCGGGCTATCACCTCGGGCCTGCGCTGAGCGCGCTCCTGGCCACGGGATTTGGGGACGTTTTCGTCTTCTTCATGACGGCTTCCTTTACCAAGGCTTGCTACCTGGATTTGGTTCCCTTCGCTGTGCGCTCTCACAAACAAATTACGATCTTACTAAATCGATCTAGAGGTCACTCGATGCTGTGATTGCTTCACGTAATCTGGCAACCTCCTCCTCTTCCCAGTTCCTCTCACTCACTCGTTTAATCATTCATTCCGCCAGGCACTCAGTGCCACCAGGAAAGGCCAAGGGGGGCTGCTGGCTGAGCGCCTGCTCTGGCTCTGACTCTGCGTGCTTGTACTTTGCTTTCTGTCAGGTCTGCCTGTCACACCACGCGCAGTTCTCAGCCTCGTAACTCTTAAAACACAGCACTTCTTTCTTTACATTTCAGAGCTCATGATACTCCTCGTGAGCCCCCAAGGGCTGAGGTGCAACTGTGGTCTTGGTAGAATTTCAGCAGACACCCAGAGCACAATGTCCTGTGAGCTGGCACCTCTTGAGGTCAAGCTGTCAGCCTTTCGGAGAAGGTCGAATCCTTGGCGGTCTTTGTCTCTTTTAATAGGCAATTGAGGTTCAGTCGGATTATATAATTCCGGGAAATTGGCCGTAATTAATTTTTAAAACTATATTAATGTGATATCCTTTTTTAAAATAGAAGGCAGTTCAAATAACCACAGTTTTTCAGCTACTTTCCTTTCTCTGGGTTGATTGCAATTTGTTTTTAACTCCAAATTGATTACTCAGCTCCCTTCCCGTATTTGGTAGTGCTCAATTGCCAAAGTTCATTCATATCCCCCCAAATCTCTTTCTTCCTCTCTCCCCCTCGTCCTCTTTTGAACTCAGGACCTTGCGCTTGCAAAGCAGATGGAGCGCCGTTGAGCTGAATCTCGGCCCGTCTCATTCATTTTTTATGCTTTCTGGCAATGCAAGGTATCCTGGCAGGTGTCTGCTCTGCTGCAGCTGGTTGACACTCAGGGCATAAAGACAGGTAGAGCAGAGGTCACGAGTTGGACTCCAGGTCCACAGAGAGAATGCGTTCATTGAGGCTAAGGGAGGAGGGGCTGGCTGGAGTTGGGAAATCAAGGTGAGCGGTACGAAGGCTGGGAACTATTGCAAAATTGCCAGAGGTCAGCGCAGACAAAAGAATAGTCAAACTCGAACCACTTCTATGTTCATTCAACAAACACTTGTTGAATGTTTAGTGTGTAGCAGGAACTAAGTCTGGTTGTGTGGATTTAACAAAATTGAAACCTGACCTTATATCCGTCCCTTGTTCAGCTTTTTCTATCACGGCTTCACATATTTATTTCCAAATATTCACATAGGTGGGCCAGGGAGTTAGCTCAGTGGTTCCGTTGCCTGTCTAGCAAGCTCAAGGACCTGGGTTCGATCCCCGGTAACCACATACAATACTGGGTGTGGAGACTCACGCCCAGCAGCAACCAGTACCACATACCACAGTGCCGGGCATGGTGGCTCACTCCTGTAATCCCAACACTCAGGAGGCAGAAGCAGGAGGATTGCTGTGATGTGAGTTTGAGGCTGACCTGAGGGCCAGCCTGAACTATAAAGCAAGACCCTGTCTCAAAAAACCTAAAAAAAAAAAAAAAATAATAATAATAATTTAAAAATTCCACATAGGAAGTATTCTAATAGTGTCCAGTTTTTGTCATTTTCTCTTGATCTTTATTATGTTGTTGTATTGGTGTTATTTATTTACATAGGATCAGGAACATATAATGATATACTTCACATTCTGCTGTTATTATGTTTCTCTTATTGATACATTCGTCTATTTGCCTTTATAGATACAGTAGTCTATTTTCTTCTGCTCTGGGAGGAAAAAATACTTTGGGTTATTGTCTTAATTATTTTTTGTTCTTGTCTTAGTTACTTTTCTAGTTGCTGACACAAAATACCAACACTCAAAGTTAACAGAGGGGAGGTCCAGTGAGCTCCCAGTTTGTAGAGGTTTCAGTCTGTAATCGGCTGGCCCCAAGGGTGCCATGCAGGGTGCCGTGGCAGAGGGGCATTACCGGTAAGAGACTGTTCGTGGCAGGGCGAAGGTAGCAAAGCAAACAAGAAACCACAGCTTTCTGTCCTGCATGTCTTATTTTATCTCACCCCTAGGGGCAGGCACTGCTCACACACTTGGTCCCAGTGCCCTTCATCCTAGAACTGCACTGAGAATCAATCCCAGCAGCACACACCTGAGATCCAGCAGCCTGAAAAAGCCCCACCTATGATCACATGAGGCTTTGGGACATCTAGACACAGCCATAACAGTTACTTTAAAAATATCAACACTCTATTAGATATGGTAAGGAGATGTCCTCAGACCATTCTTGGGTATCTCAATTCTAATTCTTAAGTAATTATTTTGTTCCACCTATTATTTTATCTTATATTGCTAATTCTAATGTATCATATATCAAGTTCTTATGATATTAATTTATGGAATCTCTATGCTATGACAGAATTACTTCATCACTATTCTTTAAAAATTGATGTGATTTATAACCATTTAAAAAAATTTTGCATATATGTCTGGATTTATCTTTACTGTCTAGTTATTAAAGTATTTAAACCACCAGAAGATTTTTAACAGATAAATTAAATTGAATATTAATTGAATTACCATATTAATTTCCAAAGTATTGTCATTTAATTTTACCATTTAGAGTTTTTTATGCTTTCTGAGAAGAACTCACAGAATTTTTTCCTGACTTCTTGCCAACCTCCCGGTATGTAGGGAAAGGGGTTTGAACTGGGATCCATGAGGTTTTCCCCAGAATCTCACACACTATTCTTCTCCATGGACTTTCTCAGACGAGAGAGGCCTCAGATGCCCTCAGGAGCATGAGCAGCTGTGATCACAAGATGCAAGTATCACTTACACAGGCTGGAGAGAATGGGGCCACGGAGCGTGTGTCTCCTCACCAGGCCCAGGACTCGGCTCGCAGCCAGGGTGCGAATGAACAAGGCCTCGCGGAGCTGACAGGAATCTGTGCTTTCAGATGTATCCTGCTGCCCTGGAGGCAGGGGCGCCGGGCTCTGCAGAAATAAAAATAGGGTACTGAGCTCATCTTTGGGAATTTCAGTGGGAGCTTTTATAGGGTTAGTCTCATTTATCCATCTGGGAGTAGGGAATGGGGGCTGCGAAAGAGTAAAAGGCACAAGAACCACAGAAAAACACGTAAGGACTTGCCAATGCCAGTCCTCACGTAATGCTGTGTGCACGTGGGCATCTCACGTGGTAAAAATTAAACACAATAAATGGCACATTCCAGCATTAGGAAAAAGGAGCCAAAATTTATAAGACTGTGAAGGAATTGTTGACTGTCAGTCGAAAGTATTTAGTAGACTTCTTTACATTGATGGATTGCTCTAGAATGGCAAAAAAATATTACACAATTCTTGTTTGCATTCACTTAATGAGTTAGAACAATATCTCAGTTAATAAGTTCTTTATAATCTGGCTTTCTATAAAGTATTTATTTAAGAAAAAGCACATACAGGGCCAGGGAGTTAGCTCAGTGGTTCCGGTACCTGTCTTGCAAGTGCAAGGACACAGGTTTGATCCCCGGTTACCACATACCATACTGGGTGTGGAGACTCACACCCAGCAGCGACCAGGACCACATACCACAGTGCCGGGCATGGTGGCTCACTCCTGTAATCCCAGCACTCGGGAGGCAGAGGCAGGAGGATTGCTGTGATGTGAATTTGAGGCTGAGCTGAGGGCCAGCCTGAACTACAAAGTGAGACCCTGTCTCAAAAAAAAAAAAAAAAAAAAAAGAAAAAACACATATAATACCCATATCTTCAGCAACCAGGAGTATTCATGAATCTGCTTCAACCACCATCACTTAGCCCATGTGTGCTGAGCCAAATTATGATGCTACAGCTTATTTTATTCTAGAAAATTTTGTCCCCTCCTGATTGATTCCCTTGGATATTCATTTTCTTCTTACTCTTCCCCACCAGAGTCGAAATGATCTGAACTATTTACACCCAACTAATTTGCTCCCCTGTGTTTTGTTTTTTTCTCATTTTCATGTTCCTACAAGGATTACTGAGTGCCTATTGCAGAACCAAAGACTCCATGAAGTGCTGGTGACACAGAGCTCAGAAGAGGAAACAGTGAGTGACCTGGAGAAGCGCACCCCCCAGGGCCGGATGCCCCTGGGCTATCTTCAGGACACGCCCACTGTCTGCAAGAGGGGTCCTGGCCTTTAGTGTGCTCCCTACGATAGGGCTTGTGTGTTTTTAAACATTTGATAAATGTATATAAAACCAAAGGTCTCAGAAGAATTTGGAGACTTAGTCTTTAAAGGAGGAGACGGAGGTACAATGGTGGCTGGACAGCCCTGTATCTAGAAAAGACCACTGATTCCTTCACAGAGCTCTCTGGGTCCTGGAGAAGGTGGGACTAAGTGGTCACTGGGGCTGGGCTGGACAGCCCCGGGGCTGCCTGGCCCGTGCTGCAGACCCATGGTGATGCACGCAGACCATGCACTCCCCTAAGATGGTTCCAGCTCCCCTTCTCTCATTCCCAGTGTCAGCACCTATACTTTAAGACCACAACAAGCATTTTTGTATTTTATGGCACAGTCGGGCTTATTTGGGCGAGTGTAATAACTCCTTCTGTTCCCGGCCATCTGCCTTCCCTGCTGGCAACTTCTGGTGTCACTGATGCGCAGCCTTTATGAATGAAGCCTCCACTCTCCTGGACTCAGCTCTATTGACTTTTGAAGTACTTGTCACGCTGGCTTCCCTTGTTTTAAGTGCTTCCCTCATCCCATCACTCATGGTAAAAATCACCCTCTTCCTGTTATTATTAAAATCAACATTTAATAAATGTTATCAGACAAACCATTTGAGCTAGATGTACTACAATAGAGCAGTACTTTGCTATTCTAATGTGTGTGGGTTTAATATCCTCAGACGCGTCCTTTCGCCCGAAACACTTTACTCAGCTAGACATTCTGTGTCACTGCCACAGAGAAAGTGAAGGAAGAAAGTGAAGGAAGAAGTTTATTCTTGGCATAATTTCCAAAAAAAAAAAAAAAATCAAGTCTAAACAAGATAGCAGAACACCAAAGGGAAACCAAAGTTTCCTTCCCTCCCTTCCAGTGTTTACGTAGTTTCCCAAACCTGGAGAGAAGAGGAGAAGGAGAGAGAAAAGGCAAAGGGAAAGATGTAGGTCTGGACCCTGGAGAATCAAGGAGCCGGTATTCTACCCCAGCCCACGGAGGCAAGAGATGCCGCTCAGCACAGAGCCCACCGAGTCAGTCCCGCCGGGGAAGGGGAGCAGAGCGGATCCCAGGCACCCGGTTTAGGCTGCCCACGTGCAGGACCTCGGACGCCCCAGTGCCTGCGGGAGCAGCACAGTCACACTTGGACTCCAAGGACACCAAAGTTCACGGACAGCAGCCAGACCCGAAAAGCCCCACAGCTGGGAGGGAGGAAAGTGCCAGAAGTGACCCTAGCAGAGCTGTGACCGGAGACGAGAAGGACTCAAGTGAAGACCTGGCAGCTGTGGCCAGTGTAGAAAGATGGAGATCCAGGCCACATGCCCCTCCCCGCCCACCCTTAGCATAAAGAAATCCATGCAATTCAGACGCCGTCCGCTGGAAGGATAGGAGGAAGGGAGATGCCACGCGCTCCTGCTGCTTAGCGGAATGAAGTATGTAACAGCGCAAAGCTGTCGTGCACAGCTGGACTTGTAGGCTGATAATCGTTCTGGCCATCACATTTTTTATTTGTAAATGACACCATAAGATTGTATCAGCATTTTGAAAACTCTGTGCTATTCTTCATTCTAGAAAGCATGTTTCTTTAAGAAGGAAATTCAGATTTAACTAAGAATTTTCAAGGGGACATCAGGGCAGTTTTCTTTATAATTTCTATGAAATTACAATTCATATACATTTCTATTCAATGGCTAAACTATATAAGTAAAACCCCAAGTGATTCTTTTAGTGTATAAACTCCATACTACCTTAAACATAACAGTGGTTCAATAAATGTTTGTTGAATGAATAAGGAAATTCTGTACTTCAATTTCTAGTGCAATGGCTTTCAAGAATTTCTATTAATGGCATGCCTGGAACTCACCATATTGTTTTTTACAACACTATGAAATGAAAGTATATGGAATACCATCATGTGAACTGAGTAAGCAGAAATATAATTTTGTGTATTCTGCATCTGCCATATAAAATCACAGGTACTTTAACGGCAATTTTTTCTCAAAGATCTGCCAATTTTTCCCTTATATATTATAAGCCTTTGTCCAGATTAGAAGGCATGCTAGATGTGAATTTTTATATTTTAGTGAGTTTAACTTTTATCATTAAGTTGTGGCCCTGTTTCTAAATATCTATAGCAGGGTCTTTTATTTTTTGCCTTAAAATTCTTTCCACCTCAAATTAAATTAACAGAAGGTTATCTGCTTCCCCCTGGCTGGCATGCGCCTTGTCGGAGGGCGATTTCCAGCCCTTTAATTTCAACACTTTGCATGCTTTAGCTACGTCCTCTGTGAGCCTTTATTTAACCCTTTGCATTTAACAAATCCAAAGTAATGCTTCATTTCTTTTAATGGAAATGTTGTGTTCCATTTTCATTTGTCATAACAACTCATACATTTTAAGTTTCACTTTGAAATAAACATGAATTCGAAGTTGTGAAGGGAATGAATGCACATAATTCTGGGCTCTTTTTTCCCATCGTCTTACATTTTTTGATTTGTTCTCTTTCTGGATGTCCTTAAAAGTGTTAATTTATGCTGTTTCCTTAGTATGACTATTCTGTGTCAACTATCATGATATTTTAAACTCACACATTAAAGAGCTGATAATTCTGTTATTTTAAGTGACTACCACTTTGCTGGATTCCAAGGGTGCCAGTTTTCTCTTCTTGGCTATCTAATAACTGAATGCCTCACAAACACAGTGGTGTGGAAAACATTAAAGTCAAGTTAATAAGAAATTGATGGAACTGTCAAATATTTGCTTGCCATGTTGCACTCTGAAATTGTTCGGATTTCGTTGTTCATTTTCACCACTAGAGGGCGACCACGTATAACTGTTCTCAAAATAATATTGGTTTCTACCTTTTAAAAAAGCCTGTCAAAAGTACACAAAATTCAGATAGACAAACTTTCCCCTATATTTAATACATGCAAGTGCAGTTTAAAATAGCAGTATAGGGGTGCAGGGATTGTAGGGAGAGCAAGAGAATGGGAAAAAATGAGAATCAAGATGTGTCATGGACTGGTACAAATTCTCAATGTTGATTATAGTCATGAGATATATATAAAATATAAGAATAAAATTAATTAAAAATAAAATAGAAAAAGGATTAAGTCAAAAAAGAAATTGTCAGATGATAGAAAAATGAAAGACTTGAATTGATGTTGCTATAAAAATGTACATTAGGTATGAGAATGTGATTAAGTTATAAGTGAAAAGATTAAGAGACATGACAAAGAAAGAAGGGGTAGAGAAATTCATTTCACAGAGGAGGTGAAAATCCTACATGTTTATGCTTCTAAATACAAAGTTTCAAATACTCAAAACAAAAGCTGATACAACTGAGAGAAGAAACTGACAAATCCACAAGGAGAGTTTTAAGAGCCTCTGTTAGTTGCCTAGGTCTATTGTAACAAACTGACACCACGTAGATGGCTCCACAGACAGAGGACTAGCTTCTCAGAGTTCTGGAAGTCAGAACGCCAATATCAAGGCCCCTGACTCTGTGAAAACTCTAGGGGAAAGGGCTTCCTTTCTCTTCCCAGCTACTGGTGGCTGCCAGCCATCCGTGCAGATCTTCAGCTAGAAGATGCGCCATCCCATCTCTGTTTTCATTGTTGTGTGGTGATATTTCCATGTGGCTCTTTGTCTCTGTGTATTTAGTTGGTGCCCTCCATTTGTGTGCCTATGTTCAAATTTCCCCCTCGTTGTGTATGGACACACTGGTCACTCGGTAAAGGCCTACCCTAATCCAGGATGACTTTGTTTTGTCTCAACAAAGTCTGCAGAGACTCTATTTCCAAATTAAGTCACTTTCCCAGGAGTTAGGACTTGACCACTTCTATTTGCAGAATATAGTTTAATCCACAACAACCTGTCTTGATACAATGGACAAACAGAACAAATAGGAAATCAAGGACACACGAGACTCAGACACACTCATGACATGGTTGAAATGATGTTTGTGGAGCACACTATCTGATAATAGCAAAACACACTCAAGTGTACACAGAATAATAGATGATTGTGTAGGAAATTTGTAGTACTACACATTGATATTCGAGAAAAAGACCTCACATCAGTGCTGTCTACATTCACCTTAGAAATGAAAGAAAAAGATGTGAAACTCAAAGTGAGTACAAGAAAGGAGATAACAGATTAAACTGGAAGTGAATAAAATGAAAAACAGACCAATAGACAGTGAAACAAAAGCTATTCTTTGAGATGAACAAAATTGATAAATCCTTAGTTATGCAGACGACACACAGAGAGACAGAGACAGAGATACACAGAGACATAGACATAGAGACAGAGACAGAGGGACAAAGACAGGGACAGAGCGGGCCGGGGAGTTAGCTCAGTGGTTCCGGCACCTGTCTTGCAATCGCAAGGACCCGGGTTCAATCCCTGGAAACCACATACCACACTGGGTGTGGAGACTCACGCCCAGCAGCAACCAGCACCACATACCACAGTGCCAGGCGTGGTGGCTCATGCCTGTAATCCCAGCACTTGGGAGGCAGAGGCAGGAGGATTGCTGTGATATGAGTTGGAGGCTGAGCTCAGGGCCAGCCTGAACCACAAAGCGAGACCCTGTCTCAAAAAACCTTAAAAAAGAAAAAAAAGACAGGGACAGAGAGATAGAGACATACAGACACAGAGACATAGAGACAGAAACAGAGATAGAGACAGAAAGACAGAGATAGACAGAACGACAGAGATAAACAGAACGACAGACATGGAGAAGACACGGAGACAGAGAGAGACAGAAACAGAGGGAATTTGTAAAAGTTGGAAGCAGGCGCAGAGGCTGGAGACAGGCTGGCTCTGCGCAAAAGCCCGGGGCTGGGCCGGGGCGGGTGGGGTGAAGAGATGCAGGGCGCTGAGCCGGATCCTCCTGAGCTGTGCTAGCAGATGTGACGGGAACAGCCCGGGGGAATCCACCACCACAGACGCGCGGGTCCGGCAGCACCGAGGCTGAGCACCGTTCCACGCGCGCAGGGCCTGGGGCGGCGGCCGAGCCGGGGCGCTCCGGAGCTGCGTCCCGCTGGGAGGAGCCGGCGCGGGCCGCCCTCCGTTACCGGGAGGGACGCAGCAGGATCCGCTCACTTCGGGCTAACCGGCCCCTCCCACTTCTCTCCTGCGCGTGTCCTTGTCCGCTTCCAAGGGCGTCGGGGATCCGGGCTCGGCTCCTCCCCAGGCCCAGCTCTCCCGGGGCTGAGCGCTTCCCTCCAAGCGCCATTGCAAGCGCGAGGCGGACTCGAGGGACAGGAGCCCGGTGCGCTGCCCGAGAGGCGCGGGATCCGAACCCGGGGCGCGCAAAGCCAAAGGTGTGGAGCGAGCCCTCGCGTCTCAGCCTTCACGCAGTGGTCAGAGCGTGGGATGCGAACCGCCTCTGAGTCTGCTGGCCTTAGTGCCCAGATACAACTTTTTCTAGATTTGTGTAACGATTTGACATATATAGATTGAACCATACAAAAATGACTTTCCCCTCAAGCCCCTGCAGTTTCACCTGTTTTAACATAAATATTATTTTGATTTGTAGTCTTATTCAGGTTTTTTTCTTTGCATTTTTGTTCTTTTGGGGAGTGAAGTGGGGCCCAGACTCTGACAGTCCCTAATGGAGTGTGTTTCCGTATTTACAAGCTCAAACCAAGTAAAACTTTGGGTTAGGGAATCTCTCCCCCTCCTTCCACCTCCAAGGCCCACATGCATCATAGTTGGGTTAGTGACTTTTTTCATTGCAGAGACAAAAGACAGGACACCCGAGTTAAAGGAAGAAAGGTTTACTTGGCTCACAGTTTGTACAGGGCTCAGTCCACAGTAGGCTGGCACCAAGACAGGAGGCACAGCAGAGGGCACCTCAGAGGAGAAACAGTCCACGCCCCGCAGGCAGGTGAGAGCACATCAGCCCTCTGTGTCCCTTACACTTTCTGCAGGCTGCCTATCCTACGGCCAGTGTAGAGGTCACCCTTAAGCCCAGCCAGATCCGTGCCAAGCGGTCCCAGCAGCACACACTCTAGATCCAGCCACTTCTGAAAGGTGCCCCAGAAGGCTTTGGGGGCAGCAAGACACAAACCAGAATGGTAGTTTCCTCTTGTTCCTAAAGGTATATGATATTTGCCAAGGCAAGTCCCTTTTAAGTAATTCTTTAATAAAATAAATCTCCTAGATAGGTTTAACCTTGTTGTGTTTTTTCTGTAACCATTTGGGGTGAACACTATTATGTATCAGAACTGGTGCCCAGCTACACGAGTGATGTCTTTGAAGTGTCAGGAGAAACAGGTCTCTCCATTTAACTAATGAAAACGCTGGGGCCTGGTGCAGTCAGATAACTTGCCCCAACTCTGATTCACATGCATGTCGGGGACTCTTCTGTACTACTGCAGAGAGTTCCAATTTGTAGACTTTGGAAGGTAATTTTATCATTAGGTTTACATATTCTCTTTGACCTAGTTCTTCTAATATAAAATTATTTTAAGAAGATAGCTCAGAGGGCCGGGGATTTAGCTCAGTGGTTCCGGTGCCTGTCTTGCAAACGCAAGGACCCGGGTTCGATCACCAGTCACCACATACCATACTGGCGTGGAGCCAGCAGCAACAAGTACCACATACCACAGTGCCAGGCGTGGTGGCTCACACCTGTAATCCCAGCACTCGGGAGGCAGAGGCAGGAGGATTGTGATATGAGTTGGAGGCTGAGCTCAGGGCCAGCCTGAACCACGAAGCGAGACCCTGTCTCAAAAAAAACCAAAAAAACAAAAAAAAAAGAAGAAGAAGGAGAAGATAGCTCAGAGAATGATGGGAAACTTACTGCACAAAATTCTTTAGTCTTATTCAAAGAAAAAGAAAGTTAGAAAGAACCTAATAGCTAACACTAGAGTAACAGCTAAGTAAACATTAACTGGAACTTTCATAGCAGGGAATGTAACATCACCGGCAAAAATAATGCTTCCAAGAAGTTTTAACAACATAAGAAGGTGTTAATAAAATAAGACTAGGTGAAAAGAGTATGATATTAGAATATATATATAGATGTATTTATATCATAATAATAATGATCACCATTATCTTAATAACAGGCACAGAGCAAGAATAAGACTGGCATATGCAAAAGCATTAAACAGTGATTATCTTTTGGCAGTGAAAGATGCTTAATTATTTTTTCCTCTTGATTTTTAATTTAACAGTATTCAAATTAACTTTTACATAAAATGTTAACAGATTTCTGTAAGCAGAAAGGCAAATTATGTTTAAAAAAACAACTAAATCTATTTTTTTTCCAGTACTGGGGATCTAACTCAAGATCTTGTGCTTGCCAGGTAGGTATGGTGCCACTAAGTTAATGTCCAGTCCTAGCACTTAATTTTAAAACATTTTAATTTTTATTAGCATATATGTGTAATACATAATGATTACCCTCATCTTGGGAAATTGGTACATGTACATAACATATCTTAATTCTTTTTCTCCCTTCCTAGTCTCTTCATCTCTTAGTTCCCTGCAGATTTGCAAAAGATCTATCTCCCCATTTTGTATTACCTATATTTTATTCTGCTCTTTAGTTCATTTATACTTTGGGTTCCTCACATAAGAGAAACAATGTAATATTTAAACTTGCACATTTGACTTGTTTCTTGTAACATCATGGTATCACGGTGTGTCCACTTTCCCACACATGACTTAAATACAGTCTTCTTTATAGCAGAGTAGTACCCACCATGTATTTACATTTTCTTTATCCACTCATCATTCGATAACTATGGCTGCTGCCACAATTCAGCTGTTAAGATCTGTGCTGCTATGACGGCTCTTAATTTTATCCGTGCTGTCAGCTGCTTGGCTGTCCAGCTCCTGGGATGTCACAGAGAATCTGAACAGGTGAGTCAAGTGTGAGCCCGGCCAGCTACCGCTACTGCTGCCTAACACACTGGTTTGTCGGTGTAAACAGTGTATTGAACTTTGTTACTTTCTCTTTCGAGGTGCAGAAGAAATGTCCACCAGGTTGAAAACAAACATGCATATTTTGCATATTTTCAGGCCAGTCAGCTGAGAGTGACAGCCACTTAGGGAGCAGAGGCACCGGGCCGCACGCAATGCCGCTTGTTATCTCAGCCTGGACCCTGACACAGGAGGAGGCCTAGATACTGTGTTTTCTCCTTCTCCTGCTGAGTTATGCACATTTCTCTTCTTAATTTCCCTCTTGTCAGCACCAAGCACCACCAGGAACTCACCATGAGTTTTTGTTGCTACGCTGTGCGTGGGTTATGGCACCCGCGGCACCCATAGTGAAAGAACCCTCTGTCTGTGCCCGGGAGCTGAACCAGGTGCCTCTGGGCTACTGGCAGAACCCTAACTGGCTTTCTAGCTTGACTGAGCGGGCTCGTGTCTGTCCAGCTAGTTATTCCCTGTGTTCCTCCATCTCTACATCCCAGCACGGTGCCCAAGGACAGTTGGGCCCTTTCCACGCACACGTAGCTGAGGCTGCCTCTGTCCTCCCTGACTCCCACTGTGCATGGTGCAAGCCTCGCGCCAGCTGGCTGCAGTTCTCTTCTGTCCTTTTTTTTTGAGACAGGATCTTGCTTTCTGGTTCAGGCTGGCCCTGAGCTCAGCCTCCAACTCACATCACAGCAGTCCTCCTGCCTCTGCCTCCCAAGTGCTGGGATGACAGGCGTGAGCCACCACTCCCGGCACTGTGGTATGTGGTACTGGTTGCTGCTGGGTGTGAGTCTCCATGCCCAGTATCGTATGTGGTTACCGGGGATCAAACCCGGGTCCTTGCGCTTGCAAGACCAGCGCCAGAACCACTGAGCTAACTCCCCGGCCCCCCCTTCTGTCCTTTGTGAACATGAGTCTAAAAGGATGAGAGTCTCACTCTGTGGTCTAGTATCTGATCTTCCCCCACTACTTGACTACAGAAATGCTTTTGCCTTTGTAGAAATCCAAATAGCTAATCAGACTATAACCCACACAGATTTTTATCACATTGTATACATGGCACTTTGACTCTGAAGGAGGCTCTGTATGTCACAAAGTATCTGTGGATGTGTACAGTGGACAGAAGATACCAACTCAGACAGTATCAGTATTAAAGAAAGAAACATCATCCATGCTTGTTAAAACACAGTTGTAGTCAGGGTTTGCAATGGAATAGATTTAATTCAGAACTCATCATTTAAAAGACGATTGGATAATATTCACCCAAGAAGTCAAACGCAGAGAAATGCAAGAGATCTGTCCACATACTACAGACTCAAAAGAATCCAATGGGGTGGGGGCTGGCTCCCACGGCAATGTCCCGCCCAAGTCCAGCTAAAAGCCAAGAGCCGGAGGCAGTGTCTCCTACAAGTTCATACTGAGGATCTGCACCAGGCAGGCCCAAGCCCAGTGGTGGAAGCTAGAAAGTCTGTGCCCGGTGAAGGGCCTATGTCACCGGGCAGAAGGATCTGTACTCTAACAGGAAGTAATGCTTTAAGTGAAGAACAGAGCTCCCCTGGTGAGACCAGCAGCCATTCCCAGCAATTGTGAGTTCGTATCAGGAAAAGCAGCCACCGCAAGCTTCTCCAGGAAAGGCACCAAGTTACTCTCTTCCCCTCCTTTAAGGCATCAGCAACAGTTCTGAGGTGGATCTTCCATAGCCAGAGCCATGCTAAGTTTAACTGAGTCAACCACTGGAACAGCAAAGCAGACTTAACTCAAGACCATGACAATAAATAGGTACAGGGATGACAGCAAGAGGATTCCGTGATAGGAGGAAGAGAGTGGGAGAGACTGGACTGAAATCTGAGTACAGCATAGATGGGTAGGAATTTAAACCCTAGGAGTCCCGTGGGAGAGGTAGATGGAGAATTACTAACAGGAAATATCAGAACTAAGGGGGAATTCCAGCTCAATCACTTTAACAAGGCTCTTGCTGAAGACAGGTGAAGGTAGTGAGATATAATAAAGGGATGTTGCAGACTGAGAGACCAGAGTATAGATATGGAAAGCGATCATTTTTCAAGATGGGTGGCTGTTCTTACTAGGAAGTGTGGAAGGGCAAGGGAGAAGCATTAGACCCTGACTAAATTTGCTAAGATATTTGTCAGTGAAATGGGGATCAGATCAGACTCTTGTCATGAGGGCAATGTCAGAAGCTATGAACTTTGCAGATGTTGAGAGTTCTGGTGGTGCAGAGCAGCCATCATCGATTGATTTCCCACCCAAACAAAAGCCAAAGTCTGCCCCTCAGGACAACAGAGAAACATTAGCTGTGGCTAATTAACTGCTCAGCATTTTTCTAAAACATGCCTTCTTGGAAAAAATTAACTTCAGATTTCTTTTTTTTTTTAGATTTTTTTGAGACAGGGTCTCACTTTGTAGTTGAGGCTGGCCCTGAGCTCAGCCTCCAACTCACATCACAGAAATCCTCCTGCCTCTGCCTCCTGAGTGCTAGGATTACAGGCGTGAGCCACTATGCCCAGCACTGTGGTATGTGGTACTGGTTGCTGCTGGGCGTGAGTCTCCACGCCCAGTATGGTATGCGGTTACTGGGGAATCGAACCCGGGTCCTTGCACTTGCAAGACAGGCACCGGAACCACTGAGCTAACTCCCGGGCCTAGATTTCTTATTTTGTGCTACGAAGAACAAGATTATCGTCATGTAATTTTTTAGAAATGATATCTACTTTAAAATTAAAACTAAACCTAAATCTTAATCTAACAATCACCCATGAAAAGGTAGGAGCTCAGTATTATTTTTGTCATAAAAGCAGTTATTTAAAACAATGATATGAGACAAAGGAAATACTAATGGGTAATAAAACTGGGAGTTTGATTTTCATGTTATCAAACAAAATTCTGGCTACAATTTAAGTCACATCGTACTATATTAGGATTAGAATATATAAGCTAATCTCAGGCACAATAGAAGCACACTATTGTGTTTGAGACATTTTCAATATTCCACATTATTCAAATTTATAATATACATAAATATCAGAAGCCTTGATTTAGGAAGAAGGAAGTTAAGTGGAATGCAGAAGTAAATAAGAACAGTGATTAAGCATGAGGGCTGCAAGGTGACCTGGGTCTGTACCTGACTGGTAGAAAAACAGACTCTGAAGTTATACAGCCAGGAGAGCCAGGACTTACCTCTGTACACCCTGGTGGGTGTTCTCAGGAGATACTCAGAAAACTGAAAAATTATACTTGGCTTTTGTGTCAGAGAAGATTATCTGCTTTCCTGGGTAGGGGAATGGTAGGAAATGGGGTGAGGATTTGCTATCAAATGAGTACTTTTTAAGAAAACCAACTGCCACGCCCCCGCCGAATAAGGCGTGACAAAATAGGGACTGGGGTCCCTGGCGGAAGACCCCTGTGCTTGAGGCTTGAGGCTCCCCAGGCCTAGAGCCTGAGTTGAGTATGCTTCGCCAGGAGGCGCGCAGTTAGCCCAGCAGTATGTAAAAACAAGCCTCTTTCTCCCTTCTAAACTATTCTGTTTTTCCCTGTGAACTGTTCTGTGCTTTCTCACCAAGCAAAAATAACATAAGCAGAAAACACCTTGTTAGACACAATAAGTTTCAGCTGAAATAAAAATAACATGGCCACCTGGCAAAAATACATGAGCAAGTACAAAAAAAATAAATTAATGCTCACATAAAATCTATGGGAACAAGATTAAAGAAATAACAAAGATCCACTTCCTTAGAAAAGTTGTGTACAAAACACACTGATCTACAAAGATTTTTGTGGTCATAGGAAAATCATCACTGTCTCACACGACCTTGCACAATGTCAAAATGATTGATCACTGCTCTGTTTCTGTTCTTGTTTTTTCCTTGAACTTTTGTTAACCTGTAACAATCACCCTTATTTTGCAAAGCCGAAAAATCATGTATAAAAAAGAGCACAAAAGGCCTAGTAAATTTGCAACATCACAACCTCTCTTGTGTTCGTGTGTTGTCTGTCCATTCCGACTCCATTCATTCCTGTCTTCGGGGATCCCAGGCCCTGCACCGCGAGCAGTCGCCGGCAACCAACCAACGAAAAAAGCTGGTCACGCTCAAGGAGTTAGTGTATTTTACTTGGAACTGCAGACTACTTCTCAGACTCCAAAAGGGCTCAGGTTACTGGAAGTAGTGGTACTATGGGTAGGAAAGCTAGTTAGACATGTGGCAGGCAGATAGGCAAGGTAGGCCCTTGAAGAACTCACAAGAAGGGAGACTGTTACCAAAGGTCCAAGACATCAGCAGAACTCCAGGAAAATGTGACTGATAAGGCCTCATTCTCCTGAATAACTAAGTTGATGGGGAGTCAAGATCTAGACCCACCTCTCCTTTCCCAGGAATGTAGTAATTGTAAATTTCCAGGGTAAAGGGCCAGGAATTTGGCCCACCTGGAGGAGCTTCCTGATTGTGGGGAAGCTATATGACTTAATTTCTCATTGGACCCCATTTGATCAAGATTGCTTAAACAACTGTAATTGTAATTCCATTGGTTATCTTTGTTTTGTCCATTTCTTTTAAATCTTATTGGATGCCCCCACTTTATCCATTGGTTAACTGCTAATTTGTCCATCTCCTTGAATCTTATTGGAAGCCCCCACCTTAAACCTGCCTCACCTCATGGCTTTGTTCCATAAAAGCCCTCGGAAAAGTTCTGTGATGTGAGTTCGAGGCTGAGCTCAGGGCCAGCCTGAACTACAAAGTGAGACCCTGTCTCAAAAAAAAAAAAAAAAAAAAAAGCCTATTAATTCTACATACTGTACTAGGCTCTTTATATAACATTCCTTGGAACCCCTGAAGTAAATGTTATTTCCTTCATCTTCTAAAGGAACTGAGGCTCAGAGTGCTGTAAGTAGAACTTACAGACTGTAGAGTCAGGGTACAGGCTCAGTCTACTTCACGGCCAACTCTACAGCCTATATTATTGAATTTTAGTATTTACACTTCTTCGTGGTTTATTTCTTTTCTTATCCTGACCTCAAGCTATAAAGGTTCCATACATGTTGGGTGCCAGAAAAGATAGATGGAGCTAACTAATAAGTCAATGTTTTCTTATTCATTTTCTAAGGGCAAAGCATGAACAGTTGATGTATTTCCTGACTATTACATATATATAAAGGTAAATATCATGTGCATATGGCCATAATATGCTTTTCCCCCCTAAATCCTAAATCAGTGGCTGTAAGTCGCTCAGTGGTAGAATGCATGCCTATCATGTACAGTGCCCTGGGCTCTGTATCCCGTACCACAAGCAAGCAAGCAAACTAACAAACAAACTGGACACATGGCCTGACAAAGTATTATTCTCTTTTAACATGAAAGCAGATATATCTGTCATGTATGCACATCTGTATACATATACACAGTTGAGTATGCCTCCCATTGTGTATCACTGCTAAATGTTTGGTAGAAGTTCTGAAAATTTCTGAGGCCAAGGCTCAGCAGAAAGAGTACTGTAGTGAATAGCATTGTCCTCGGCCAGGAGAGAAATTCATGGCCTTCAGTCTCACATTTGCCATCTCTAGGTAATGAATGTGTCATAAAACATGGAGATTAGGGCCAGAGTATAGCTCAGTGGTTCCAGTGCCTGTCTTGCAAGCACAAGGACCCGGGTTTGATCTCCGGTAACCACATAACAATACTGGGCATGGAGACTCACCCCAGAAGCAACCAGTACCACATACCACAGTGCCAGGCGTGGTGGCTCACGCTTGTAATCCCAGCACTCGGGAGGCAGAGGCAGGAGGATTGCTGTAATGTGAGTTGGAGGCTGAGCTCAGGGCCAGCCTGAACCACAAAGTGAGACCCTGTCTCAAAAACCCTTAAAAAAAAAAAAGGGAGATTAAATTACATGCTTCATTTTACTGACACAGACATGTTGAGGACTGAAGGGCTACTCCCAAAAGAAATGTAACTCTTACAAAATTGAGGACTGAAGATCACAATGGATCATCCAAAGTCAAAGTTTTAGGGTAAAACTAAACAAGTAAATAAAACTACCCTTGGTAGTCTTTGAAACAATACAGTACATCAACCCTTGAGCATTCATTTCCTTAGAGCAAAAATAATTTGTAGATATCTTAGGAATATTATCAAAATTCTTCTCCAGAAATTTACCAGCTCCAATTTGCTATGAAGATAGCCATCCTGCAGTATCTGTTGATTTGCTCTTGGGTTCTTCCTCCAAGCCATGAGCCCCAAAATCCACAAATGCTCAAATTCTTTATATAAAACTATAATGTTTGGGGGCCGGGGAGTTAGCTCAGTGGTTCCGGCGCCTGTCTCGCAAGCGCAAGGACCCGGATTCCCCGGTAACCACATAACAATACTGGGTGTGGTGACCCACACCCAGCAGCAACCAGTACCACATACCACAGTGCCGGGCGTGGTGGCTCACGCCTGTAATCCCAGCACTTGGGAGGCAGAGGCAGGAGAATTGTGATGTGAGTTTGAGGCTGAGCTCAGGGCCAGCCTGAACCACAAAGCGAGACCCTGTCTCCAAAAACCTAAAAAAAAAAAAAAAAAAAAAAAAAAACTATAATGTTTGTTCACATTCTCCTGTATTACTTATAATTCCTAATACCAGATAAATGTTATGTAAACAGTTGCTATACTGTGTTGTTTCATAAATGACAAGAAAAATGTCTGCATGTGTTCAGTACAGATGAAGTGTTTTTTGTTTTGTTTTTTTCCCAAATATCTTCAATTTGTGGTTGTTGAAATCTATGGATATAGAAGGCCAAATGTTTATGTGCACTAGCATTGGCTTTTACTCATTCAAGGACTGCAAATATTAGCTGTCCATTGCTGTATAACAAGGCTCTCCACAAATGGTCAGCAAAGTGGTGGCCATTTATCACCACAGTTTCTAGTGATCAGGGGTCTGGGCTGCGTCGCTGGTTCAGGAACTCCCAGGAAGGCACAGTTCAGCTGCTGACCCTGGCTACCATCATCCTAAGACTCAGCTGGAACAGGGTCCACTTCAAGGTCACTCACTGGCCACTGGCCAGACACATTAATACTTTGCCATATGGGCCTTTCCATGCGGCAACTGACAACTGCAGTTGGCTTCTTTCCAAGCACGTAAATAAGAAAATGAAGAGAGGGAGAGAGAGAGAGAGAGAGAGAGAGAGACAGAAACAGAGAGACAGAGAGAGACAGGGGCAGAGAGACAGAGACAGAGAGAGACAGAGAAAAAGAAAGAGACAGAGAGACAGAGGGAGAGAGAGAAAGAGAAAGAGACAGAGATAGAGACAAAGGGAGGGGGAAGACCAGGGAAGAAGCTTCAGTGGGAGGTGGCATCCCATTAATTTGCCATGTTCTATTTGTATGAGCAAGTCATTAAATGTAGCCCCTACCACAGAGGAGGGGCTGTGTAGGGCCTGATCCCTAAGAGCTATAGTGATTGAGCCAGGCGAGGCCATCCAGAAGTCTCTATCACAGTATTTTTGTTTTAGAATAAGCTTTGTCATAGTAACAATTTTTTTAAAAATTCATACACATTTAATTTCCTGTATTTAAAAATGAATTGGTTAGATTAGGGCCTATTCTAATGACCTCATTTTATCTTATCTCTACAGAAACTGTTTTCAGATATGTCACTCTGTGAGGTACTGAGAGCAAGAACTTTAACATACAAGTTAGGGTGATGAGAAGATAATGGAGAGGTTGCGGAAGGCTCCAGTGGTAGGGCTCACTAGGGCCATGCTTTTGGAGGTTATCTTTCACTGGCTGGTGCTCTTTCCCCAGCTCTTCTTCCCAGTCGCCGTGGAGTGAGCAACTTTGCTTCCCCATAACCTTCCGCCATGATGTTTCTGCCTTGGAGCCACTGAACATGGATGGAACCCTCTGAAACCATGAAGCAAATTAAACATTTCCTTTTAAATTTGAAGTGTTGAGTATTTTGTCACAGCAACAGGAAAGCTGACCAGTGTATTTGCCAGCACTTGAGTCTATCAACCCTAATTGTTTTTACCCATTAATAGTAATAAATGATGTTGTGTCATTTAGCTATTTATTGACATGCCTATTTTCCTTACTAGATAGTAGTTTTTTTTTGTTTTTTTTTTTTTTTTTAGGTTTTTTGAGACAGGGTCTCGCTTTTGTAGTTCAGGCTGGCCCCGAGCTCAGCCTCAAACTCACATCACAATCCTCCTGCCTCTGCCTCCCGAGTGCTGGGATTACAGGCGCGAGCCACCACGCCCGGCACTGTGGTATGTGGTACTGGTTGCTGCTGGGTTGAGTCTCCACACCCAGTATTGTTATGTGGTTACTGGGGAATCGAACCCGGGCCCTTGCGCTTGCAAGACAGGCGCCGGAACCACTGAGCTAACTCCCCGGCCCGTAGATAGTAGTTTTTAAAAGATAAGGCTTTTGTCTTACTGGTCTTTGTAACCCTATTTAGTAATACATAGTTTGCATATAGTAAATATCATTTAAATTACATTTTGAACCCATGTGAAAATAAAAGAGGCCAGTGAATTTGGTAAACTTTGTCTAATTAAAATTGTTATTGCAAAAATATTTCTTGGAAGTTATTTGTATTGCTTCATAAGGTGGATAACTCTGTCTTGATTATCCAGGTTGCATTTTATCAAAGCTCTCTGCTTTCTTTCTTCTACTGAGAGTCACCAAAAAGCATTTCATGAATGTTTATAAATCACTATAACCACGCAGGGTAGGGACATAAGATGAGCACAACACAAAATCAACCTAATTTGCTTTGGATGTGAATTCTCTGTTAAAAGTATAAATCACTTGATGGTTTCATATATATATATATATATATATATATATATATATATATATATATATATATATATATATATATATATATATATATATATATATATATATTCATATATATATATGAATCAGTTAACTAAAATGAAGAACTTATAGATGATCTAATTAGAAAAATGCCTCATATAAGTATTTAGAATTTCTTTCTATACATTTTGATAATTTCATAAATGGCATGATTTGATAAAAATTTAAATTAGTCTTAAAAATATAGGTTTTAATTGGAAACAAATGTCCTTTCATTAAAACATTTCCTGACTCACTTCCTCTCTCTAGATGTTGTAGCAAGGAATGAGCTACAAGGTAATAGCTTTTGTGTAACTGTTAACATGGGGTTTCAACTTTCTTGCTATGATACAACATTTATGTCTTAGATGTGTTTATTAGACACTTAAAAAAAAGTAGAATACAGTTTCCAATTTTTGGCCATCCTTTCCCTTAGGATTCTTAACAAGAAGAAGAAGAAGAAGAAGAAGAAGAAGAAGAAGAAAAACAAACCCAAACATGACTTTTGTGGAAAAGTTGTAAAATTGCAATGTCTTAGAACTTCTTTCTAAGAAGTTGAAAAGATTTTTTTCTGTCCTGAAAAGCTATGATTTGCACCTGAAAGAAGAATGTTTTGGTGACTTTTTTGAAGAGGTGCAACCTTAGAAATATTTTGACTGGCATTGTTATTTGGGTTTTGTGAGTAACTACAAGGATGATAGTGATGCAAAGATCATACAAAAAAAACATCTTTGGGCCAAGGATTTAGCTCAGTGGTTCCAGCACCTGCCTTGTAAGTGCAAGGTCCCTAGTTCCATCCCTGGTGTAATCCCAGCGCTCAGGAGGCAGAGGCAGGAGGATTGCTGGGAGTTCCAGGCTCGCCTGGGCTACAGAGTGAGCTGAGGGCCAGCCAGAACTACAAAGTGAGACCCTGTCTCAAAAAAAAAAAAAAAAAAAAAATCCTCTTTGCATTTCCTCAAGGTTCTGCTGCACTCCTGGGAATTGGCAGTGGCATTTTTTTCTGACCCATAGGGTCTTACCAGGCAGGTTCGTAAGTTTTCGTGGAGGCTTAGCTCCTTACCTTCCTCATTTCTGTGGTGCTACATATTCCTGGTGTCTTACATAATGAGGAAGGAGCAGCCTGGTCATGAGTGATCCCTGAGAAGTTGGTCTTTGGGAATAAAAGTGGAATAAGAATGAAATTACAGTGTTAATAACATTATTAAAATTACTTTCACATAAGAAGCTGCCTGCCTTTTTGACTGAAGAGGTCACTACAGTGTCTGGGAGGACACAGAAGTACTAATAAGGTATGACTCACCTCCTCCTGAACAACTTCCTCATTTTCCCTAATGCCACACTTTATTTTTAGCTTCAGCCTTCTGTAGCACTTGACCTTTTGCCTGGATAGAGGAACGCACTGCAGACCTCACATTCACAGCCTGCCCTGTACTGCACGGCACAGAGGATGTGTGTATCAGGTGGTGGTTTCTTTGGAAGACCTGCAACCCAACGTGGTCATTTAGGATGAAGAAAAACTGGTTATGCACATATAACATGTGCAAATACTTGTGTACATACGTGAAGTCCTACACACACCTTTTGGGCAACATTGTCTTGCATGTCCAAGTTAGGATCTTTTCTCTTTTGTCACTTGCTGTAAGAAATTTGTATAATCTTAACATTTATTAAAAAATATTTTTAAAATTCGGAGGAGCCTCTTTTCTCACTCATTTAGAAATATTCTCTCTTTCATGTAGAATAGTAAGAATCTAGAAACAATCTTCAAAATATAAGTGTAGTTAAATAAATTTTGGAATACTCATACAATAAAATGCTATGCAATTATTAAAGTGATTATCAGGACATGTTAAATAGGATGATGTCTTAGCCTATTTCTTGTTGCTAAAACTGAGGATCTAGACTGGGTAATTTATAAAGAGAGGAAATCTACTTCTCAGAGTTATGGAGGCTGGGAACTCCAGGGTTGGAACAAGTGTAGCGAGACTTTCTTTTCTTTTTTTTTAGGTTTTTTGAGACAGGGTCTCACTTTGTGGTTCAGGCTGGCCCTGAGCTCAGCCTCAAACTCACATCACAGCAATCCTCCTGCCTTTGCCTCCTGAGTGCTGGGATGACAGGTGTGAGCCACCACGCCCGGCACTGTGGTATATGGTACTGGTTGCTGCTGGGCGTGAGTCTCCACACCCAGTATGGTATGTGATTACTGGGGATCGAACCCAGGTTCTTGTGCTTGCAAGACAGGCGCCAGAACCACTAAGCTAACTCCGCGGCCCTGTAGCGAGACTTTCTTGTGTTGGGGATTGTTGGTGGAATTCCAAATTGTCCCAGAGCATCACACGGAGAGGGAGTTAGTGAGAGGTGGCTAGAATGACTTTCTGAACAGCCTTACTCTCACAATAACTAATACAATCACTCCAGAATAAATTGGTCCAAATGTATTGGCATAGTTCAGCTTCAAATAGGAACTAACATTCCACAACAATAAACAGCGTTTATACAAAATGTGGGTGTGTGGACTTTTTTGCATTTTCTCAACAATGCCAAATTGATTATATACTGAGCTCTCTAAGTACTAATCTATTTTTGGATTTTCTAAGGTGTCTAATTTTGTGCAGTATGAGACCTGCACTTATGGTTAACTATATTTTACTCCCTTGCGGGTCTAGACATCTTTACTACACTTCTTCAAAATCTTTCCAAATATTTTAACAGCTTTATTAGTGGAATGTTAGTCCCTATTTGAAACTGAACTATGCCTTAAAAGCTTGATTCTATTCATATTTGCATGTACACATATGCTTATGTGCTGGACATGTTGACAAAATTCCTCTAATGAGCTATCCCATGAGTAACAAATTCAAATATCCACATGAGCCAGTCAAGTAATGTAAAGTTCAAAGATGAAATGTAAGAATATACTTCACTTCCACAAAGAAATAAATATTCTTTCATGTTTCTTGAACTGTACAGTTCTTTTCATCACCTTTGGGTTTTAAAAAAAATTAATTGATTTTATTGGTACACTTTATATACACATCATGATCACAATCGACATTAAAAATTTATACCAGTATATGACAAGACTTGATGGAAACACGGTAAAAAGGAAATTTCTCTGCTACCAAGTGGTTAATGAGCAGCACTGGAAAACTGGCCCCAGTTTTAGGGAAATGATAAAGAGTAGCAGTGTGTGTGGCAAATATGCTTCTGCTACAGAGACCAGTGCCCATTCATCCCCAGGCAATTGCTGAGGATCAGAGATATTTACACATTTCTGATTTTTTTTTTTTTGAGATATGGTCTCGCTTTGTAGTTCAGGCTGGCCCTGAGCTCAGCCTCCAACTCATATCACAGCAATCCTCCTGCCTCTGCCTCCCGAGTCCTGGGATTACAAGCGTGAGCCACCACGCCCGGCACTGTGGTATGTGGTACTGATTGCTGCTGGGCATGAGTCTCCACACCCAGTATTGTATGTGGGGATCAAACCCGGGCCCTTGTGCTTGCAAGACAGGCGCCGGAACCACTGAGCTAAATCCCTGGCCCCACATTTCTGGTTTTCACAGAGGAACTAGAACCTCAAATTTTATATGAACTTTTGTTGTTCAAAATGTTAATATTAAAGATATTTGGAAACCAGATGTCACCCATAGGCTACTAGTTTGTGAGATCTGAATTAGCCTCATATATTAAAAAGTGATGTTATTCTTGCTCAATTGCAAGCTATTATTTTCAACCAACTAAAATACTGAACCAAATAGGGAGCTAAAAAGCGTAATAATTCAGAACTATTATATTTAACATGTATTTAAAATATTTTTGGGTAATATTAATGTTACTCCAGGGGAACCAGATTGAAATTGTTTTTTAGGGTATAACCTTATTCACTCATTTTATTCAACCACTTTATATAATGTATAAATCCAAAGCATGGTATCAAGCTTACTGAAGAAAGAAAAATAAACATGACTCCTTCTCTGAGTCAGCTTACATTCTTAAAGAAGATATTAATATAAAACAGTTGAAGGCTGGGGATTTAGCTTAGTAGTTCTGGCTTCTGCCTGGTGAGCACAAGGTCCTGAGTTCGATCCCCCCAGTAACCACATACGACAGTGCTGGGCATGGTAGCTCACACCTGTAATCCTAGCACTTGGAAGGCAGAGGCAGGAGATTGCTGTGAGTTCCAGGCTGGTGTGGGCTACATGGTGAGTTTGGGGCCGGCCTAAACTTGAGACTCCCCCCCCCCGAAAAAAACAGTTGTTACATTAGCCTGACTTTGGATTTCAGTTATTAGTCTTTCTCTGTCTTTGTCTCTCTCTCTCACTGTCTACTTTATTAGTGTATTTAGGTGCATTTTTTTTCCTTTCAGGTATCATCAATAAAGTAAGAAATAATAAAAGCCCTCAGATTATTGCAAGAGAGTTCTTTCATTAAGAAGTCTAAACAGTGAGGAAGTTAATCAAGATTTATCTCATATGAATAACATTTTAAAGCAATGAAAAAGAGAAAAAAACTGAGGCTAATTATTTTTCCCCTGAGATATTAAATTTATTTATTTATTTATTTATTTTATTATTTTTTTAAAGGTTTTTTGAGACAGGGTCTCACTTTGTGGTTCAGGCTGGCCCTGAGCTCAGCCTCCAGCTCACATCACAGCAATCCTCCTGCCTCTGCCTCCCGAGTGCTGGGATGACAGGCGTGAGCCACCACGCCTGGCACTGTGGTATGTGGTACTGGTTGCTTCTGGGCGTGAGTCTCCAAACCCAGTATTGTTCTGTGGTTACCGGGGATGGAACCCGGGCCCTTGCGCTTGCCAGACAGGCACTGGAACCACTGAGCTATATTCTCGGCCCCCAATACTAAATTTATTTTTAAATTTATTTTTAAATAAATTAAATTAATTTTTTTGTTGAATTTTATAGATTTTTTTCTTGCGAAGAGAACTCTCCTTTTCTTCTAAAGTAGAACCCTGCTTCTACTTTTATTGAAATTGAAATCAAACTGGCAAATTTATTTCAATCTGATTTTCTCTCAGTATTAACTTCTCTCAAGTGAGTACTTACATAAGGTGAAATTCCATTTTTGTTTTTATGTTTTGTTCCAATATTGGAGATTTTTCTTAAAGAAATTATAAAATCTACTATTACCATTAAATTGTGAATATTTCAGGGTGGTGACATGATACAGAGAAATATGTTTTAACTGGAATTTCTATTGGAGGGATGGAAAGTTCTAGAATTACTCAGTCTGGTTCATAGGCTGTTAATAACTCTGAAGACTGTGAAACTTTGTTGTGAAAAGATGTTTTCTCTTCTGTCTATGCCAAGCTATTTAGAAAATCCAGAATAAACAAAACTTGAAATGGCTTATTTTAGAAATAGAACCATCTTAAAATTCTGTTATCTTGTAATCTGAAGGACTTTTGAATGGTTTTCAGAAAGAGCTATAATAAATTTTATATGATAGGACCCATTTTTCTTTGTGTTTTTTTGCATAATTTTAATAGAAAGTCTGAAAAATTAGAAAAGAAAACCATAAGTCAACAGGAATTTCAAAGAACCATTGAAAGAAATTAATAACAAGTTATATATGTTATTTTAAATAAAGTAGTATAAGTAATGAAATCTTGAGTGATTTATACTTTCCCATAGTGCACATAAAATGGAACAAAAATTTTTATGGTCCCCTTAGAATAAAATTACAGTGAAAAATTGCTTTTATATTCATAAAAGGAAATGATATGAACTATAATTTTAAGAATTACTAGGATTAGTTGATCTTTAGGTAAGAATTTTAGGTATTACCCTAACCAGAAAAAAACTACCAATGAGAATGTCCTGAACCTGCACTGATAACATTAAGAATAACTATTTTTCCCTTTTCTGTACCCATACCTTTTATTCCTGCCTAATAATCACAAATATATCTAAGCCACCAGGTGGCATAGTTTCCTTGGTTTAGATTGAGGGCTGCAGATTTCCCCCCCCCCCCACTGATTACCTGATTATAGTTATTTTGAGTGTCTTTCAAGATTTTATCCATGTATCCCTAAAATCATTTTGAAAACATACACCTTATGCAAACTGTAAAGCTCACGCATTCAACAAAAGTTTAAATAGCTGAAGAGATGTAATAACTTTGCATATTGTAAATACTGAGATGTTAAAATTGTTCTATCACTTTTTAAATGAATCTAATTGAATCTAAAATACCCAGAAGGTGTTTATTAACCACCAGCAAGCTCATCTTTTACAGCTGTATACTCCTTAAAATCTTCTTGACCATTTTATTTCCTCCAGAGAATTGTGGAATATTTTATGCTATCTGTGGTCATTGTATTATCTCTGAAATGAGTACATGAATAAGTGAAATTAGTTTGTAAATGTTTCTTATGATCATATGTGCTATCAAACTTCGACTAGTAGGCAATTAATTAATTAATCCAACATAAATACAGCACATGCCTTCTTCTGATAGATACGTAACAAAAAATAAAACTAATTGGAAATGCACCTCTAGATGGGATGTATTGGGAGTTGAAGAGTTTTGATGATCACTTTGAGAGGGACCCAAGGTTTTTCATTTTTGAAGTAATACAGTATATACCTCAGTAAGACTCTGGGTGACAGGGTAAGGAAGTAGCTTACAGGTAGAGAGCTTGCCTAATATCTCCAAGGACCTGCATTCATTCCCCAATATTGAAAGGAAAAAAAATGATGATGAAGTAGGCCTTTGTTTGTAAAGTAGAAGCACTTCTGTGAAAGAACAGTAGGGAAAAAGAGGTCTAGTCTAAGGAAAGATTGTTAATATTAATATAATGGGCAGGTTAATTTTAGGAAACATTTATGCATATCATTTGAGGACCTAAAAATCAGTTTCCTTAGATGATGGTTTTCAGCCAGGGAAGATTTTTGCCTTGAGGCTACTTGGCAATGTTTGCACATATTCCGGCTGACAGCTGGGGGCAGGGCTGGCATCTGGGAAGGAGATGTTACTATACTCCTCTCTTCCTGAACCAACACAGCTGAAAGCCTGAACACTACCAGCTGCTCAGTATGCCAGTGGAAAGAAAAAGAAAATGAAAAGGACAGAAATCACGGTGAAGTTAGCACAGAAGGAACTACAGTAACATTCACGGAGTCTCAGGTGAATTTTACTGACAGGAGAGACTAGGATAGTCATAGAATTTTTGCCTAGCACGAGAAAAGTGCCTAGCACCACAAAATGTAAAACAACACAAATAAAAATAACCTGAAATCTTGTGAGTTACTTCATTCTTTTCTGTTTGTTCAGTTTTCTTAACTGAAAGTAGGATTTCTAGAGAAAATGAAAATTTATAAATTTTCCTCATATGTGCTTATTTGTTCACCAACTTGAAAAATCCTGAAAGACATGAAAATGATCAGAAATTTTCCACCTAAATATCTTCAGTGAATAATAAATAGCAGCCAGTCTTATTTATCTCATCCTACATTGCCTAGATAATACTTGTTAATTTGCTGGTGCTCATTAGTTCAAAATTTTCTCTAAGTTTCTATGGTCCTATTTATAACTTTAAAATTTGGAATATAAAACATTATCAGGGATCCTAAAGTAGCCTATTTAATTAAGTAATCATTTCTTGGCATTAAAAATACAGTGCTGTATTGGGAATTGTTCACTGTTAGGAATGAAATTTTTTTTTTTTTTTGAGACAGAGTCTCGCTTTTGTAGTTCAGGCTGGCCCTGAGCTCAGCCTTGAACTCACAACAATCTTCCTGCCTCTGCCTCCCAAGTGCGTATTACAGGGGTGAGCCACCACACCTGGCACTGTGGTGTGTGGTTCTGATTGCTGGTGGGAGTGGTGGCCACACCCAACATTGTTGTATGTGATTACTAGGGATGAACCCTGGCCCTTGCATTTGTAAAGCAGGGGCTGGAACCACTAAGCTAAATCCCTGGCCCTGAAAGATCATTTTTATTAAGATACAATATTGCTAAACTTTAGGATCAATTCCTTGAGAGTCCACGCACTGGCAAAATTAGAGGAAACACAAAAAAAGCACCTGTGCTTTTGACAACAGGTGCAAGTATGGCAGAGAAGGAAGTGATCCCACAGTCATCCTCGTGGTGTGAGGATGTCACCTCATAATTCACCCAAAACTCATGGGGACCTCTTACTCTCCCAGTGTAGTTTCTACAGGCAAAGGTTACAGATTAAAATCACCCAAGGAAAGAAATGTGTAGAACAGAATTCAGGAAAAACACTCAGTGTGGAGCCTCTGTTCACACCACCCCATGGAGTTTGGACCTGTTATTTCCTAAGTATTTGTGCATAACAATGTGCAGCAAGTATTGCCAACTAGAGAAGCTCACAGGAATCTTGATGTACTGTTGTGAATCGGGGCTTCATTATCTGGCTGGTTTCTTTTGTTTGTTCTTTGAACTTCATTTTCATATGGAATTGCACTATATATCATGTGGTGTCTTTCATTTAGCATATTTTTAGAGTTTTTTTTTTTTTTTAATGTAGCCTCAGTTGTTTGTTGGTGATAGGTAGTAACCCACACTGTCATACAACGCAAGTGGTCACCTGTGGAATATTTACATTGTTTCTAATTTGGGGATTCTTTGGAGAAAGCTACCATCACTATTTACAGATGGGTCTTTGTGTAGACGTGTGTTTTCATTAACTTTGGGTAACTATCAAGGAGTAGAATTGTTAGGTTGGATGGTAAGAACATGTTTAATTTATGGGAAACTTCCAAAATATTTCCAAACTGGGTTTACACTTTCCCTGCCACCAGCAGTGTGAGAATTCAGTTGCTTCAAACCCTCTAGGTACCTGAGGGTTTCTTCCTACTTTTAGGCATTTTAATGAGTACATACAGTATTATGTTTATGATTTGCTCTCCCTTTTCTCCTTCCCTTTGTCTCTTGCTTCCTTTCTCCCTCTTTTTCTTTCTTTTATACTGTACGAAGACTGAACCCAGGGGAACTCTACCACGGAGCTATATCCCCACTTGGTATTTTTTAAAATTTTGAGACAGGTCTTACCTAAGATGCCCAGGCCAGCCTTGAACTCGCTATCTTCTCCCCTCAGCCTCTCAGGTAGCGGGGTTTACAGGTGTGTACTGCCATGCTCAGCACTGTTTTGCTTCTTCCCCCTTTTTTATTAGTAGATACCTGCCACACGTCACAAATGCACTCATCACAGGGAATGTGTCCATGCACATGTCTCACCCTGAAATTTTTTACTTCCTCTCCCTCCCCTCTCTCTTGTCTCCGGACTTCCTTACCATTTCCACAAAATCTTTCATTTCTTCATGGTGAAAATCTTTGAAAAGCGGAAGCTTTAATTTTTTATTTTTGTGGTATTGGGGTTAGAGCTCAGGGGTTTGTGCATGGTAGGCTATATCACTGACCTGTATCCTCAGCCCTAGAAACCTTAATTCTGATGAAACTAAAAAAGATTCCATGTTAAAATGAGGTGTTTTATGGTCATTTTATTGTCATCCAAAATCTACAAATGCTATCCAACTGGCAACTAATGAATTCCGGGGAAGTATCAATTTATAAAGCTTTTATTACAAAATTAAACGAGTTATATTAGTACTGTAATGGTAGTTTCCTATATGTCATCACTAACAAAGAGCTTGGCTGGGAAGGCTCAATGCTCCTCAAAGGTTGGCTATGAATTCCGCGTCCTATCCTTTGACATAGCAGACATAAAAGACCACTGAGGAACTTAATATTAATCACACTGGCTACATTCTTTTGGCTGCTGTATTTCAGTCACTGTGCTAAAATAATCATTGCAGCAACTCTATCAAGAAAATATTCTTGTCCTCATTATTCAGATACTCAGATGAAGATCAGAGAAATTAAAACCTGGCCCAAGATCATGTAACTAGGAGCCAGTTGGGCCGATTCCAAGCTAATCTGCCTAACTCCAAAGCTTGCGCTTCTCATGAGTAATCTGTATGTTCTAGATGCATTTCCCTTTAGATATACGGAATGCAGATTGTGATAGTTGCAAGGGGATTAGAGCCTGAGCACAGAGGTTGGGGGAAACAGCTGAGATCTGAAACTTATTTTGGCGAATGTTCTACGTGCTTCTGGAAGTCAGTGGTGGGAGCCTGTAGCGGATGTGCCAAGCACTGAAATCTCTTGAAGGCTCGCCTTCACTGTTCTTCATGAACTGGGTGATTTCATGGAAGGTCCAGGGTAGCCAAGCCGAACTGCACCAACCCGAACTGCACCAACCTAAACACAAACTCAGACATGAAATAGCTTCAGATCATCCAAGTTGTTGGTAGCCATTTGGCTGGTCACATCCTGTCAGAGTTTCTCAAGATCTTCCTTCTGTTAAAAATTAGTTTCTAGAGTGACATCCATAAACTTTGGTTATGCTGAGACTTTATTTAAAATTTTACATTCAATTACTTCTTTTGCTGGTGCCAATATTGCTGGATCTTGTTAAAGCCATATAGCTATTTGGAATCTTGTCATGGTGATTAGCATTATACTCAAGCTCCCTTTAAAAATCTTTATTACATTGCTTTTTCCCACCCTGGCAGGTATGACATTAGTTCAGGTAAATTGTAAGTTTGGTACACTAGTGGTTTTATATTACTAATCACAGAGTTCACTAAGCCCTTTTCTTGTCCTTGATGGCCTGAGTCCAGTCACTTACACACCAGAAATGAGCTGTTCAGTGGGATTATTAAGTTGTGGTCACTGTGATCCACAGGAGTGTCCGCTGTTGTATAGTTCTACTGAATCTTGAATCACTGGACTTTCCTTTATTGTGATTAAATCTTCCCCTTGTAAATACCTTGGTTAGTCAGACTGAGAAAAGAGATTTGTGTAGTGTATTAAAAGTTACATGCTTCTTAATAAAAAGACAAATTTGTGTTTTTCTTCTTTAAAAATCAAAGGCCAAAGCAATAACTTAGTTTTGAAATTCACTGGTATAGTATTGAAGTACAGTTTGAAAAGAAGTGAATTACAGAGGAAGTGATCGTCATAAGTACTTCAAAAACAGTTGTTCTCAACCAAGAAAAAGAAAGCATGCCTCCCTGTAGGCCAAGGCTGCCATGTCTATTCAATGCAAAAATATCTCACAATATTTATGGTTGGAGAGGTGGAGTTCAGTCACAACATAAATGTCTACCATGTACAAGTCTCTGGTTTCAATCCCAGTACAAGAAAAATAACATGATAGTAAAAATAAAATTCCTCTGTATTTTATTTTGCCAAAAATTATGACAGCAGATAAATCCAGAATTTCCTGATATCTTGTTGCTTTTAGGACCTCAATATTTTCCTTATTTTGCAATCTAAATGAAAAGCCCTCTATATTCTAAACAGCTTATGACATATTCTTATTTGTTCTAATACTCCCGCAGTATGCTATTTGATTAATGCAGGTGATTGGCACTTGATGTTCAGGCTTTAGTATACTGATTACATATTGAAGTTGGAATATTCAAACATAGATGAAGACACAAGCCCAGAAGCAGTTGAGCACTGAATTCTTGGAGGGACTAGTCCCTGACCAACTTACTTCTATGACTTAGGAGAATTATGATAATTCTCTAAGTTCTGGTCAAGTAGGAATTTAATTTCCCTATAAAATTTTTTATTCTTGATTATTGCTATCTAGAAATAATATCTCAATAACCACATAATCACTCCAAAGAATGTGTCATGTACAAAAAGTAATTTGAGGAACATCTTAAAAAGTATTCAAAAAATGACAAAAGTTACTTGTTTTTCCCTCTGTGAACCTACTCTCTTCGTTCCCCTGAAAAACTCAGCTAAAATAAGTTCTTATTACATATAAATACAAATAATTGTCTTTGCTTCATGAATAAGAACTAATTTATGGGGAAGAATGCAGAAATATGGCAGGAAATAAAGAAAAATGAATTGCAAACATAGGCACCAAAAAGACATGTAAAATATACATATACTCTTTCTTTGAAATCTTTGCTTTGTAAATTTCCATTCTTATAGTATTCCATTAGTTAAGCAGACAGTTAATATTCTGAACATTTGCTATCTAAGACCATGTCTCCTCTGAGCCTGCAGCTGAAGCAGAGGGAAAATCTCTCTCATGACTTGTTCGTCCTCTAGCTCTCTGCCTGTGCGCTCTGCCTCGGGGCTGGAGATGGCCATCCCACCCCATAGGGGTTAGCTGGGCTCACCAAGAAGAGGCCATGACAAAGAATAGCTTAGGCATTGCTCATGGCAGGCATAGAAAGAGAACAACTAATGGGTAAGGAGAGTCGAGTGGTATTGATTGGTGGCTCCCCAGGGTTGAATTCAGAACATGTTCTGCTGTCTCCTGGGTGCCAAGATTTGACGGAAAGGGCAAAGGACACACTGAACAATGTGGGGTGGGCGGGTGAAATCTCCATCCATTGTTCATGTGGGAATGGAGTGTTCAGGATGAGGGCAATCTTGACAAGACTCCCTGCCAGCAGCAGCCTCCTATCAGAAACCCCATACTCAGGGCTTCTTTCTCTTCATTGCTGGGCTTAGAAAGGGAGGACAGCACACTGATACCAAAGCTGAGGGATTCTGTTTGGAGAAGATCTTTGTCCTTAATGGGGAAAAAATAGGAGAATAAAAACAGAAAATTTAAAAGGAAAGGGCAAGAACAGAAAATCAAACAAATGTTTCGGAAGACAGGCTAAAGGAAGACAAAATAATTAAGCAGGTGGCCCTAGGTTACAGAAAACTTTTTTGTCAGGGAGAGGAGAACAAGGGAAGAGAATAAAGACACAATTCAAGAAGCTAAGTTATAAGGAGACTGGACATTACCCACGTAAATGATAATAGAGGGTTAGTCACATACATTGTGCAAATCCATAAACAGAACATTCTGCATTTAAAAAATCATAAAAATATTGGAGATTAATTTAGAGAAAAGTAAAATAACAGAATCACTTTTAAAATAGAACTTTGTTTTGAAATAATATTTTAGAATGCATATAGAATAAAATCTCAAAAAATGTTAAGCATTGTGCCTTAGAAGGTAGCTGCTCCTGGGAGGAAGGAGAGGAGAATGAACAATTACTGAAGGAGGGGATTATGTATTATATTTTTATTACTGAAACACTTTTAATAAGTTGCATATAATATTCATTTTGCAGTAGGAAAAATTAATATCAAAGGTGGAGATAATTTAGCTTGTTACAAAGATAAAAATTGTACACATAAAGTACAAAAAAGAAATTTTATGATCTGTAGTAAGACTTGACATCAAAATAATCTATATACAAGTATGTCCATAGCTATATCTATGAAATAATAATCCCAAAGTAAGTTTTAATTTCAATTAAAGAAACCTCGTCAGTTTTAAACTGACACAATTGATAAACTTTTACAATATAATAAAGATAGTTGTAACTGTGTTGTGTGCTTGCTGTATACATTTTAGCCCTAAATCCGAACGGTTCAATCCATAATAATAACATAATTCATTTCTCTTGTTTCAGTGGTTATAATTTGTGTGTGTGTGTGTGTGTGTGTGTGTGTGTGTGTGTGTGTGTGTGTGTATGTGCATCTGGGTGTCTGTGTGTGTGTGAGAGAGAGAGAAAGAGAGAGAGAGAAAGTATATTTGTATATTTGTAGTTCATACTAGCCCTGAACTCACGAGGTAGCCCAGGACAGCCTTGAACTCACAGCAATCCTCCTGCTTCTGCCTCCTGAGTGCTGGGATTACAGATATGAGCCACCACTCTTGACATTGTGGTATGTGGTTATCAGGGATCAAACTCAGGACCTTGTGCTTGCCAAGCAGGCATTGGAACCATTGAGCTAAATCCCCAGCCCTGGTTACGTATTTCTTATCATTAACTTCAATTCTGCCCTTTCCGTTTACCCTACGTTTTGTAGCTCTCACAAAACAACTCTAGCTGCTTTTAACATAAAGACAGTTTGTCCCACCAGAGAATCACAAAACACAGAAAAGGGAGAGCAAGCAAATTGTACCTATATAGAGAAAAACATTAACAGAATTATTTTAATTATATCTTTACAAAAGAGCAGCATTTACCAGTCTGCAAAGATGGATTTTTTGCTATGACTTTCAAAATAACTAAGATACATATGAAAGTAGAGCATGAAAATAATTTCAGCAAGGAGTCTGGATGTTCTTCCACTTTCAATTTAGGAAAATTTCCTATGTGAAACTGGCCAAGAATTTCTATGTAGGGTATTATAAATTCTTAGCAACAGCCACACCAAATAAGTGTAAATCCTTTATTGTGGTCAAAATGGCACAGAAGCTGTGTTCCAATTAGTTTGCAGGTTGTGGGCAGGTCAGCCAGGCTTCGATTTAATAGGATTCCACAAATAATTCATTCACTTAGAGCTGGGGCTGTCTCTCAAATTAATACAAGCATAAAGTGAATTATCTGAGATGGAAAAAACATATGCTGGGTTTTAAAATACAATTTTGGAAACGCGAGGGCCTGTATTGTTCATTTCAAGTTGAAAAAAGTAAAACTTGTGTAATACTATGGGGAATAAAATTTCTCTCCATAGTATTATAAAAAAGGAAGAATTAAAGGGCCAAGCTGAGGAAGTCAGTACAGGTGGAGATCATTAACACTCGGGACAGTGTGAGAAGCCACAGGAAATGGTCCCCTTGGGCCATTTGAGCCAAACTGAAGTATGAGGGGAACTCTACCTGGAAGACATCTGTCGCTGGAGAGGAGATGCTGGCTGTAAGCACTTCAAGCCACCTCATTCTTACAAGAACAGCTACAAGATAGACGCCATGGGAAATTTTACTTTGAGATATTTACATTCACTGCTCCTTAGTTTGCTTCCCAGCATGCCCTAGACTTTCTCCTTACTTCCTTATCTGTGCTCCAGTGCCTCCCAGTGTGCCCCATGGCCTCCCAGCATGCCCAGCAACCTTCTAGAATGTACTTTGGCCTGCCTCCTGTCTTCTTGAAGATGTCTCACTGAGCATCCTCCACCAGCCACAGACTCCTTTGCTACTCACAGACTGGGAGATTCATGCCCTTGAGTTAGGAGAGGGCTTCCTGTGTACTAACAAACATTCTTCAATGTGAGATTTCCACCAGGTCTGGAAATCTTCCTAATAGCTTGAGCAACATCCCCTGTGAGCTTCAAGATCGAAAGAATCAACGTCCCCAATGTTCATCCACCAAGGAGGAGGCACATTTTAAAAAATCAGCTGCAGGTCTGATAATCTAGGCAGAGCACCCGCTCAGGAACAAAACATTTCCTCTCCATTCTGTTGTACACATCTCCAGCCCTATCCTGTTTGGACCATTCTTCACTGTCAAATTGTTTTGCTCCCCGATAACTCAGATTTTACAGAAATTTGGAAGAACAAGGAATGCAAAAGGGATTTTAGGAAACTAGCCACTCCCTTTTTTGGAGATAGAATTCATGTGAATGGAAACTTTACCCAGATCTATTGTTAAAATCATGAATGTCTGACATCAAGAATTCAGAATTACACTAAAGTTTCGTATGTTTAACCAACTTGTCCCACCAGTAATCCTGTTGGTTAGTAGGTTAAGTGTGAGTACCTTGCACAGTCTGTAAGAAAAAAACTGTGAGACTAAGAGATTTTCTAGGGTGTCACATCTACTAAGTGGAAAAACTGAGCTTTCAAACCTAGACTTCTCATTTTATAACTTATGCTATGAAATTCCTTCTTTAAAAGTTGTTTATTTAAAGTCCTTCTCTTGAGTTCATGCTCTACAATGTTAAATACCATCTTCTTTTGGAGGGTAGTCTGATTTTAAAACAAAATAATATAATCTCAAGGTGCTATGGTCCAAAAGGTAGGTCTCCCAGTTGGGTGGTCCTCTGCGGGTTTGGGCCACTTGTGGTTTTGGTGCTGAGATCATCGTAGTAGTTCTCATATCTCAGGCTCAGCCTTGCTTGGCCCCTCTGGGGTTTGTCAAACTCATGGAAACACACAGTGGTGATTCTGTGGCACAGATGTCCCAGCGGGCTGTTTGTTATCACTAAAAGCTCTAAAGCTTTGCCATCACTGTCCTAGGACAGTTTCAGCCTCACTTTGGATCACAAGATGGATCACAAGACATTACTCAGGACAGGAAGTGAATTTGTCCTATGCCAGTGGACTTTGCATCTGTGATCAAGGTCAAGGGGCTTTTCATTACCTGGGGTTTAAGCAGAATTCCTTTGATGGTGACCTTTTATTTTAATATACAATAATGTTAAAATTGTTCATCCCTGGAACTTTGATTAAAGACTGGATTATTACTCCATTTTGAAATATAAACTGAAGATACTTTTACCAGACTTGAGAGTTTATTTTATAATAGTATCCAGATGTTTTCTGAAACAGCATGGTGATAAAGATTCTGACAGTAATACAAGGAACAGAAGTGATGAGATACACAGCTTTTTTTGAACTATATATCTTAATTTTAAAAGTAAACTGGTCTAGTTGGAAAAGAGCTTGATGTAAGAAATTAAAGTCTTCAAAGCAAACCCCCAATACTTCTTTAATGAACAGAATATATCATCCTTAAATACTTTTTAAAATATTAAATGTAATTTACTTATATACTAAAATAATTTCAGTTAATTATAGATTTGTCAGGAAAATATATAGTCTTGTCTAAGGATTTGGTTGAAGAACTAGTGCTAAAATATAATGAAGCAATCCTGAATTTATGACAGCAGATGCAGCATTTTCTCTACTTTAAAATAATTTTCTTTAATACATATATATCTGGTAGAGTTTTAGTTTTTGTTTCTGGAAAATTTAGTAAGAATTACAAAATCCTTAATGAAAAATTCAAAAGTGATGAAAAAGCTTCTTATTGTAGTCACCTGGAGGAACAAATAAAAGATCTTCATTAAGTGCAGGATCTCATTTTTTCTACTCAGTTTTTAGCTTCCTTGGAAATGACTTCCAGTATAAGCAAAGTCTGGTTGAAAAAGCCTGAAAGAGTACTTCTTGGGAGAGGCTGGATCATTTTTATTATATTTTTGAACTTGATACATAAAAGTCTTGTGGTTAGGCATTTAAAAATTGTTGAATATAGAAAAGGAAAAATTTTATGGTGGGTTTATGCTTATTTTGTGTGTGTGAAAGCTAATTTGCTTCATTGTTTGTTCTCTATACAGAAGCATAAATGGAACTCATTTTATTTGCTTGTATGATTAATTTCTTTGTGGGACCTTTTTGCAGTACCAGGGATTGAACTCAGGACCTTGTGTATGTGAGGCAGGCACTAGAATCAGTGAGCTAAATTCTCAGCCCAGAGTTAATTTTAAACATCCAAGATATTGTCTGCTATGAAATTTCTAACAATAAGCTTAGAAGTAATATATTTCCTCAGAAATAGCTACCACTAGTTTCTTCCCTGAGAGGAGGCTAAGTTTATGGTGTAGGTAATGATTTTTAGAAATACACTGAATCTATCCTAAAATATTATTGTTGGGACATTCGTCTGAAGATAGTGTCCTAAGTGGAAGCCATGGTTGAGCTACTTAAGAATATATGCTCTCCTGGTTACAGCCTGAGTGGAACTGTCCTGATTTCAAAATCCACAGGATACCAAGTTAAAGGTTAGCCTTGTAAATACTGACCTTATAATAACCTTATCAAACATTAACATTTAAATATCATAGAATGACTGTGGAGAGACCTGTTTCTGCTAGACAAAGTAGCAATGTAGGAAAGAGAATGGCAGGGAAAGGTCTGGTGACCTTACAAGCAGTAAGGGCAGCAAGTGCTCATCTTGCAGATTCCGTGGTCAGTGGCCAGGAACTCATTATATAGCCCAGGTTGGCCTCAAAGTCAGTGTCTCCCAGACACTGGCTCTGTGAGATCCTTTACAGTGGAGGCAGTAGTACGTACCTCATTGTGTTGTTCTGAAATTAAACATGCCGTCAGATGTAGTAAGGAGTTCATACACATTGGCAACTACTATTAGAGCTGTGAATTTAAGCTCCTTACCCATCACCTGCAGAAAAACAGAGCAAGAGGAGAGGAAGAGGAGGAGAAAGGAGGGAAGGGAGAAAGAAAGGGAGGGAGATAGATGTGGAGGGGAGAGAGAGAGAGAGAGGAAATAAGGCCAAAACTCAAACTAGGTGGTTATGTGTGAGGTTCCTTGTGGAAACTAAAATCCTTCCAGCCTCACACTCATTTGCTTGACTCTACCGATGGTGCGGGCCCCACTCCAACCCTGTCAGAGTTCTGCTCTAACGTTCACCCGGGCTTCTAACCAACCCTCGCTGTTCCTCTTCTAATACCCTCCCGCTGTTCTGGTCAAAAGTCCCAACCCAAGAGGGGGTTAATGCTGTGGCATTCTCTATTTCTAAATGTTACCATCGAGCTTAATCAACATCACGCTTTCTGCCAAAAACACTGCTTCTCAGGAGCTCTTTCAAAGGGACGAACGTTTTCTGTTTTGTTTTGGTTTGGTTTTATTTAGTTTTTGAGACAGGGTTTCATTTTGTAGTTCATGCTGGCTCTGAACTCACTATGTAGCCCAGGTTGGGCTTGAACTCATGGCAATCCTCCCGCCTCTGCCTCCTGAGTGTTGGGATTATAGACATGAGCCACTATGCCCGGCGGAAGAACATTTTCTACTTGATACACCTTCCTATTTTTCTTCAGCCTTCTTTAGGCACCTCAGAAACCTTGCTGACCTTATTAGCACAGTGAAAGGGATAGTAACATGTAATTGATACTCAAGGATTAAAATGGAATGGTACATATTCTACACTATACTTAGTGTAGAACTAAAATCACACTAAATTCACAGTAAGTTTTAGTTTTTATTTTTATATCTACCTACCTTCTAACCAAAAAATATCTTCCGAGTTAAGAATTAAGCTCAGTGAGGCAAAGACCATCTGTGATGCATTCCACCTGTGAGATTATGCATCCGGGTTATTTCTGCCCAGTGTCTCCTATGTGTTCTCTTTGCCTTCTCTTGCCACATTCCTGTTCTGTTTTGTTGTTGTTGTTGTTGTTGTTTGTTTGTTTGTTTTTTCTTTTTCTTTTGCTAACTGTGAGTGAGTTTTTGGTCAGTTTCTAAGCTCCTGCCCTTGGCTGTCTTTCACGTCTACTGGCAGATTTTCGAGTCTGGATAAATCTATTCATCTTGTCTGTGTCTGTGCCCAAGCTTCTTAGTGTAGCTGAGGAAAATCAAATTCCTTAACAACCCACCTCTCCTGGACTTTCGGTGTCATAATCCCTGCTCTACTCTCATCTATATTCTATTTTCTACAATCATTATTCAAGCTTTTTCCAATTTCTTCAAAACATATGCCTCACATTTACTTTCTTCATCTACTCTGCTGTTAGCAAATAACCTTGCAGTCCACTCCACATGACAATTAGGAAATGGGAAACTACTGATATTTACAAGCCCACAAACCCATTGTTTCGTTGTTCTGTGTCAGTGAAAGAGGTCTTCCTCCTCCTTTCCGCTTTTCTTCTCGATCTCCTCAGGGCCTCCGCTAATTCCCCTCTTTGTAACTTTGCCCTTGATACCCTCCATTGAACAGGGCTCATTTTTCTTATCACCTGACTTTTGCAAGTATGTATAGTCAGCTGCCTCAGTTTCCCTTCATTCCTTAAACCAACTACAGTGTCGTGTCAGACCTTCACTCTACTACCACGGTTTTTACCAGGTTTATGTGACTCAGATACCCAGATTCAACACAAACACTCATAATGGCTGACTCTGCGATTCAGACGTAGAATTTTTCTTTTTCAGAGAAGACTTGGCTCTGCTTTTAAGGCCGTGTAAAGGCAGAGTGAATCAGACCTACCCCTCACTTAGTCATTCATGGTGAACTTGAATCACATTTGCGGTAACACTTAGATGAGTGTGTGCTTGAAAAATTGGAAACTGTGAGTCTAGCTAAGTTGAGGCATCCAAAATACCACCACAAATTATTCCTGTGCTCTTTGAACAAAGGCCATAAAAATAATAAATAAATAAAATTATATGTGTTTATATTGTCAAACTTTTTTTAAGGTTTTTTTGAGACAGAGTCTCACTTTGTAGTTCAAGCTGGCTCTGAGCTCAGCCTCAAACTCACATCACAGCAACCCTCCTGCCTCGGCCTCCTGAGTGCTGGGATTACAGGCGTGAGCCACCACGCCCGGCACTGTGGTATGTGGTACTGATTGCTGCTGAGCATGAGTCTCCACACCCAGTATGGTATGTGGTTACCAGAGATCGAACCTGGGCCCTTGTGCTTGCAAGACAGGCGCTGGAACCACTGAGCTACATCCCTGACCCAAACATGTTTTGAAATATATATGCAATGTAATCTGGCTAAATTAAACTAAGTAATATGCATTAAATCACATGACAGAAATTCTTCTGTATGTGTATATAAGTACATATATCCTTACAGAAGCCATGAATCACTTATTTATTAAACAGCTTTTAAGAAGTTTTCAATCATGGTTATAGATTCTGAGGTTACAATGGTGAACAAGACAGACAGGTACCTTCTTTTCATATAGCATACATAGCGAGTGGAGACAAGACAGTCAAATATTCAATAAGTAATCTCAAATTGTAGTAGGGTAATAAATAATATAATAGCCATATGATATAATGACTACTAAAATAGGGAAGTGGGAGAAAAGTTTAGTGATTCAGAAAAATTTCATTTTCTATCCATAAAATGAAGCAATTAAAACATATCTTTTCCAATAAAGAAGGTTCATGCCTATTAAATATGTGTAAATTTATTCAATTTCAAAATCACCTTTCTTCTTATATAAATGGAAGCAGAACTTGGAAAATCATGTAAATTGTTCCAGGCTACCTATTGCTGCTCTGACAGAACTGGGACTCAAATGTTGTCCAGTTAATCTGAAGACCACGTTATCACCACTGTATGTCACTGCCTTCCACAAAGAAAGCATCTTGAAAGAGAGAACTACTTATGTTGCTGTTAAACAATCTATTTTAGTATTTTTGAGGATTAAAAAACTTCAGTATTCATCACTAATAAGATATACCATATATTTATGTGAGACTTCTTGTTTTTCAAGCAGTTTTACTTTTATCATCTAACTCATGACCACTCAGACAGGGAGAACTTACAGACCATTTGAGGGCTGAGACAACAGAAACAGGAAAGTTTAAATGATTTCTCTATAATAATATACATGTATAATAGTGGAGATCAACTAGATTTGGGTATTTTGACTCTTAATCTAGTATTTCTTTAAGTATACCTATAACAATCTGTTTTCTTATTAAGTAATGATTTTAAGGGCTTCTACCCACATAGAACTGGAGAATTGATTCATTCCTCAAGCAAAATACCAAAGATTTATACATTAGTATTGGTAAGTTTATTGGTGAAACTGATAAAGAGAATAAAAGCGAGTAAGATAAAAATATTTAGATGTCACATTAAATGATTGATTCTATTTTTTTTTCATTTCTAATTTCATACAAGTCAAAAAAAGACACCTAATTGCACAGTCCTGGGAATGCTATTCAGATTCCCGTAGTGGTGAAATACAAATTCATGACAACTTAATTCTTTGAGGCCTATGAAAAAAAGCACTTTTTTGTTGAGTTTTCTTGTATGTTTTGTCTTGTAATAATGAAAATGGAAAAAAAGTTTTGATGCTGTTTTCTTATTTTGTTGCCCAAAGAATATATGTCCCTTTCTCTTGCAAAAGTCAGCTGGGTTTTATCAGCCTTGAAAGAATGCCTTGTTCATTATTAGTGCTTAAGGCATTCTTATTTATGCCAGTGATTCAAGGATTATGTTTTGATTGTTCTTGAGAGACGAAAACACTTTCTTGCTGATGAATAAACACTGCCACTTTTTACATATTTGTATGCAAAATGTTCTTAAAGCCATTATGAAATGCTTTGCCAGAGCATTAGGAGGCTACTTTTTTGAAAAGCACTTTTTTCTCTACCTTTTGAAAGGCCTTTCAGAGTTAACTTGTTTAAGCAACGCCAGTGTTTTAGTGTAATGAATGACTTTTTATAGAAGACAGTCACGCGCAGATCACCACGCGGGGGCTTCTGTTTCTGAGCCCCACCGAGGCAGGGCTCTGCGGTAGGATCGCTTTCTTTGAGAAAGCTGAAGCGATCAGAACCCTGATTAACCTCTGAGAGTCACGTGGTGCTCTTGATCTTGAGGACTGCAGAGGCAACAAAGCGTTAATGGCAGCCATATGCTTGGGTCATTGTGGGTGTGAGTGACCCAAATGTGAACTTGGGGTGACTGAGGCTAACTGCTGTTTGCTTCAGGTTTGGTGTGGAGATTACTGATGTAGAGTTTGAGTTGCTACTTGACAGAATCCTCTTGATGAAGATGGAAATGTCAGATACACCCAATTCGTAGTCATGCTTGATTCCTGATACTCTTTTCCACATTTTCTTACTCCTTAGTGATTTTTTTGTTTTTGTTTTTAATACAGAGAATGTACCTCAACAGGTATTTGTATTATTTAAAATTTCTATTTCTTGTTTTGTATCTCATGTAATAATACTGTACAAGCAAGAAAAGATTTTTGAAAATAGTAACGTTACCAAAAAGTAATTTTTAATGTTATCACACAATGCATTTCAAAATATTATTTCGACAGCCACACACTGCACACAGCGGGGGATAGTGTGGCTGGGATGACAAAGAAGAAGTGTAAACTGCTGAAGAAAATTGCTGTGGAGTGGCCAAAAGTCAGGTCTGAAGGATGAGCTGTTCCTAATTGCACTAACCCACTCCCACACGGCTTGACACTTTTTTGTTTTGAGACAGAGTCTCACTTTGTTGTTCAGGTTAACTCCAAACTCTCTATGTACCCCAG